>JARJCP010000229.1:0-82741 GCA_029281795.1 Mycena crocata | reverse complement strand
CCATTGCGCGCCGCAGGCGCCGACGCTGGCATCGAATCTGCAAAGACCATCAATTATCGGAATATCACAAAGGAAGCTTTTCTCACTCAAATTTCGACGACGAATCTCTTGAACCGGCACCTACAGGACCGTCGGAGGTTCATCTTGATGCTCCCGTGAGGGACGGCCCACGGCGCGCTGCAGGCGCCGACGCCGGCATCGAATCTGCAAAGACCATCAATTGTCGGAATCTACCAAAGGTAACCTTTTCTCACTCGGATTTCGACCGAATCTGAACCAACGTACCTACAGGACCGTCGGAGGTCCATCTGATGCCCCGTGAGGGACGGCGCCAGCGCGCTGCAGGCGCCGACGCCGGCATCGAATCTCAAAGACCATCAATTGATCGGAATCTCACCAAAGGTAACCTTTTCTCACTCGATTTCGACCGAATCTCTTGACCAATGCACCTACACGACCGTCGGAGGTCATCTGATGCCCCGTGGGACGCCGCCCGGCGCGCTGCAGGCGCCGACGCCGGCAGCGAATTCAAAGACCATGAATTAGTCGGAATTTCACCAGGTAAGCTTTTCTCACTCGGAATTTCGACCGAATCTTGAACCAATGCACCTACAGGACCGTCGGAGGTCATCTCAATGCCCCCGGGGGACGCCGCCATGCGCCGCAGGCGCCGACGCTGGCATCGAATCTGCAGACCATCAATTTCGGAATATCACAAAGGTAACCTTTTCTCACTCGGATTTCGACCGCATCTCTTGAACCAAGGCACCTACAGGACCGTCGGAGACTCATCTTGATGCTCCCGTGAGGGACGGCGCCACGGCGCGCTGCAGGCGCCGACGCCGGCAGCGAATATTCAAAGACCATGAATTAGTCGGAATTTCACCAAGGTAAGCTTTTCTCACTCGAATTTCGACCGAATCTCTTGAACCAAGGCACCTACAGGACCGTCGATGGTCCATCTCAATTCCCCCGTGGGAGACGGCGCCATTGCGCGCTGCAGGCACCGACACTGGCAGCGAATCTGCAAAGACCATGAATTAGTCGGAATTTCATCAAGGTAACCTTTTCTCACTCGGAATTCGACCAAGCCTCTTAAACCCACATACAGGCGGGCCCGTCAGAGATGCATCTCGATGCCCCGTAGGCGACGTCGTTATTGCGTGCTGCAAGCGCAGGCAATACCGGATTTGCAGAAACCATCATTCAATCGGAATTTCGCCAAGGTGAGTTTTTCTCACTCGGATTCCGACCTAGTCCCCTGAACGAACATGCCTACAGGACCGTCAAGCATCCATACCGATGTCCCCGCAGACTCCGTCCCCCTTGTGGGCTGCAGGCGCCAATACCAGCAACCGATCTGGAGAGACTGTTATTTAATCAGATTTTCTCCCAAGGTGGGCTTTTCTCACTCAAATTCAGACCGAATCTCTTCAAGTAAAATACTTACAGGACCATTAGTGGCCTCTGGCAATGTTACTGCAGGCACCGTGAAAAACGACCGCCCTGCAGGGGAATAGTTTGATCCGAGTTCACTATAGTAAGCCTTTGGAACCCAGAATTCAATTGAATTTCTCAAACCAACTTCTCTGCCTGACTTTCGGAGGTCTTGCATTAATATTGCTGACATTATCTTATGTGGAGTTTTCTACTTTGGTACTTGAATTGTCATGCCTGTTCCTTCCAAAAATTGTTTGGCTTTGTTTCTTCCTCACCGGACTGTCCATCAAAAGCAGAAAATCCTCTCACTGGCATCAACAACTTGCAGCTAAGGAATTCCAAGCATAGAATGGGACATCTAAAGGCACTAGCGGTACTTGCCAAGTGTTAAAACCATCCCCGAAATTATTTGGCTTTGTTTGTTCCACATTTTGCCGGGCAATATCCCGTACATCTTGGCTGAATCTTGCCTCTATCATGATTTTTATTTCTGACTCACTTTCCAAGCTTTGGTTTCTGCATGGGTTGAGATAGGGGAAGTCAAGAAGTTGAACCTGAAGATTCGAGTACTATGTACTGTATATTTATCAAATATCTGTTTGATTCAAAAATTACCAGAACCGAGTTTCTTTTGGAAATTAGTTTTCCAGCTTCAGTGGTTTCAATTTCTACAATTAATGGATTGCTGCAATGAAAACTGAGTCCTGATCCCAGTGCTGCGGTCTTGTTGTGCAATATGTTTGTGATTATTTGGCAACCTGAGGATTCCGAAATCAGAATCCTGTCCTTTGTGTTCGTCCCTGCAATGGCTCGCACTAAACAGACTCCAAAGAAGTCAACAGGTGGTGATGCCCCTAAGAAAACCCTCCGTTCAAAGGCTTCCTCCATCCGTCCTGGACCCAGCATTATTGCAAAGACATCCAAAAGAAGAAATACAATGACGGGCAAGGAAAGGTGCTCCAGGTGGGTGAATCTAGTTAGCATACATCTTCAACTAACTCTCTGTAGGCTCTCCAAGCCCCAATAGGATCTCAAGGTCCTTTACTGCACAATCGTGATAATGCTGTGAGTATCCCGTAACTCAAGTACGGAAGCAAACTGACAGGTCCTTGGTGTAAAAAATAGTGGTGTTCAGGATGCGAGGAGGGCGGAGATCTCATCCAGTGCTCCCTCTGCCCACGTTTCTTCTGTAGTATCTGCCTCATCTTCCCCCGTCCTGTTGGTAATCTCAAATGGTATTGCCCCCGCTGCTGGATAGACGAAGGCAAATCCGCCCTCATTCCCAATTTTATGGGAGTTGATGGCAAGAAAACCCGTGCTGGTCCAGCTATTCCGTACCAGGTATGGCCCTGTATCTTCGTGGATATATTATATGTCTGATGGTTCAAGGGTCCTTTCCTAAATGGTCGTGCCACTGGCCTTATTAAATACGGTGGTGATCAACAGCAGCGGGGTATGTGGGCCATCATTGACTGCCCACCCCTGGTTGTAATCTCCATCCGCCTCGTTGGAATGACCCTGGATGCCGACCCTGCCAGTGCTGTCCTGACTCGTCTCCGTCCATTCTACATGCAGCATCCATTGCTTTTCATAGACCTCTCATACAACCTTGAGGAGTACCTTGACGAGTATGATGAGGAAGTTGCTGCAGCCATAGAGAGAATAAATAGGTACCTTCTTGCGCTTTCAAGAGATAGATATGCTGCTTAACACTTTCCCAGCTATGGCCCTGTCAAAGTCATAGTCATGATCACTGGCCACACCGTTCCCGACACAGGCCTGATGCACACTGCCCCGGGTGGTGCAGCTGCCACTGATGCTTCCGAGGTGTGTACTTCCCTTTGACATGTGCGCTAGTCTAACCTGTCCCGCACAGGTCCTCCCCTGCCTCATCCCGGAGGCCCTTCAAGCCATTGTACGCAGTGCACGTACATCCTTACTTATTATTCTGGCCTGTGGTGCGCTTCATTCAGGTGAATCACGTGCTCAAGTGAGCGAGTTTGTCCATAGGTTTGCCTCATATTTTTGCCTTGGTGCGCTCGCTCATATTATGTACTTGCAGCTCTGGCTTTCAGAATGCAATTGGTTTCAGCGTCGCCAAGTTCTTGCCAGGCACTGGAGCTACCTTTCTTCAAGAGGTTGTCATGTCTCTCTTTGTGAATCCCGGTGCACAGAAATTCCCCCATCTACTCGCCAAACACACCGGACTGGGCCAGCACACGGACATCATCCTTTACCAGAAAGCCAGTGTGTACGAGTTCTCTTGGACACATCCCATACGCAAGCCATTTGGCTACTCACCTGCACCTCAATGTCCAAACTGCCATTGTGTGAAACAGTGGATGCTGAGCCAGAACTGCGAGCAGTTAATTGTGCTCAAGTGCAAGTCCTGTGAGCATATGGTAGAGTTCACCCGTGGTCATCTTCAGCTGCTTATTGGGAAATGGAGCAAGGAGAGTCGTGTGGATGGCTTGTGGATGGGGCGCTGGCTACAAGGACCTACAGCGACCAGCCCTCCTCCTATTCTGTAGTTACAAATTTTCAATTCAATTAAGTACTTGTGACATTATATTCTTTCAGATTCCGGAATTCTATCCTACTATCCATCCTTCAGTTCACATTTTTTGAGCCTCGGTCCTCTATGTGATTTTCTCGTTCGCAAAGGAGATATACTGTTGTTACTTATTTACTTCCCACGCTAAGCAATCAAAAGGCTGTGTGTCACATCACTCATCCGTCTCTCTCTCTCTTAACCACCGTGTTCTCCTGGACCTGGGTGAGGTCCCACTCTGCTCAACACCTGAACATGGAGCATGATGCACCCATGCTAAATGTTCAGAGGCTCCACACACGGTGCATCGTGTGTGGTCCCGTTGGGTATGGGTGAGGGAGAACCACGCCCCTACTTGTGCAGTCAAGTGCAAGTGGGTGTAGGATCCTGTAAATGGATCCTTTCGCGGGGGTAGCCTGGGCCATATTGCAGTAAAGCAACTTGGGAGCTCTCCACCAGTCAATGGCGGTGTCACAGGTTTTTGTGGTGGTCATCTGCAGAAGGAGTCCACCTTCCATGTGTCCATTGATCTTGCCTTGTCCATTGACCATCACCCACTCTTTCTGGAGGCAAGTGGCCCAGCTTCTTATTTTTTTATCCCTCGTCTTCAACTAAATTTCTTTTTGACTTGCTTGGATTCTCATCCTCGTGCCAATGTTCTACATGCTGAGTCCAATTATGATTATTATGCGGTATACACTCACTGTCTCTAGCAAGGAGGGTTGATATGCTCGTTGAGAGATGTGATGTGATCATGATCTGGTATGCACTACTTCACACTGTAGCCATGCTTATCACCTACAAAGCATTGGTTATGTGGTGCACTCATTCCTCTGAATCTGTCAATCAATATACAAGATTGGATGATAAATGAGGTGTGTTTCTTTGTCCTCTTCCAGAAACTACTGAGTATGCTGCTAGCTCAGCGCTTGTAATTTGTACACAGGATCACTGTTGGATTATAAGTCAGGACGGACGTCACCCTGTACGTGTTCCCATCCACTCTATTTACTGAACTCTAACTGTTTAGTTTGCTTTTTCTTCAGCTTCTACCTCGCCTTCCTGTCTCTCGCACAATGTACATTACCATCTCTCATTTATAACTACACTCAGATGCCATGTGCTGCTTTGCGGAGGGAGGTGTGGCCTACCTCCCTCTGCAAAGCAGCACATGGTGTTTCGTTTCTCAAATTTTTATTCTTGTGGTTACTTCCTTGATTTGTAGTTATTGCCTGGACAGATAAAAAATTGAAAGATGTCTGGATGCTCAAATTGAGACATAGCAAGGCCAGACACATTTGAAAAGGCTCTAGGCTGTCTTTTTTAAACAAGTCTCCCCCTCGTGAAAGCACATGTAGCTTTGTCCCGCATGTGTACTCTTACTCGTGCTCCCCTGTTAAAAACTTGAATATTGAACGTGCGAGAAGTGAACCACTGCCTGCGTTTATCATGTTTGGTCCAGTCAGCAACTCGGCAGAAATGCCTGTGAAGCATTTCAAACTTCATTTGAGAAGGCACCATACCTGGCACAACTGGATCCAGTGTATCCCGGCAATCTGTGTATAATCCTGGTGTCTGCAACTTGAACTGTCGCTTGCTCGTTTCCTGTTTCTCGATGTGTAGCAAAAGCAGACAGTGGCAGGCTACTGGAAAATCAAGATATCCAAAGTGGGCTCTGCCACCCACCAGCAGGGAAGCTCCAAAGCAGAACCAATCCCAGAGAGCACTGGTGCATGGTGATGCAAAGAATTCTCGCAATGACTACGGGAAGGCAGGGTGGTACTGGGGACTTTTTGGCTTTGTATTTTCCACCCTGCACATAGTGGTGGCAAAGTCTGGTTCAGAAATTGGTTTGAACCTGAACCGGACCGGACTAAACACTGTGTTCAGGTTCAAGGTTCGGTGTCTGCCCAAACCGGACGCCAGGCTCGCGTTCGGCGTTCACGTGAGGTCAGAATTTCCCCAACGTGTTCGAACTGCGAACCGAAAATCAACTTTTCAACCTAATTTTCGGTAAGATTTTCATAGTTTTGGGTCGAATTATGGACCTGTTACCTCCGCAGCGCACTTATTTGATCCCAGGGGTTACAATATTGTCGCATGAGTTCATATCACCAAATTCAACATTGATGATGGTCAGTTTAATTTGCAGGAATAATTTGCACGAAGGCATCCTCAAGTATTAGACTCTGGTGTTGCCATCTGAGTAACGATATTCGATTTCAAATCGGCCTACGTGAGTCCCTAAGCACAAATCAAAGCAGTATGAATTTTCCTGACCATAAAAAATTGCAAATTGATGACCAGGAAATTTCTTTCGGTTTGCGTTCGAACCTGAACCGGACGTGAACCCACTTCAGGTTCGAGGTTCAGCATTTACCCGAACGGAACGTGAGGTTTCAAAACCAAAAAAATATTTGCACGGAAGCAACAACATGCACCTAAGAAATTCTGACCATACTCTAGGCAATGGATAGGCACTTGCTGTAGTGTCTGAGTACTGAAACCATCCCCGAAGTTCTTTGTGTTTGTTTGTTCCACGCCGCATTTGGCATCAAAACCATGCACAGAAGCAACAACATGCACCTAAGAAATTCCGACCATACTCGAGGCAATGGATAGGCACTCACTGTAGTGTCCAAGTACTGGAACCATCCCCGAAGGTGTTTGTCTTTGTTTGTCCCACCAATGTATAATGCAAATATGCACCAATATTCTATCAAATTTCGTTCAAACATCAGCTGCTAGTTGTTGACGGATCTAAGTAAAAGCAGGGAAATCCTGGTTATCTGGAATATGAGACATGCAATACTATATCTACGCTGCTGTACGTAAAACTATGCTGAAGTCATTCCCCCACTCAGGAAGGAATCCACCACCAGACAGATGAATGAAATCCTCATCGGGGTCAGAGATACAATCATTATAGACAGTGAGAAGGGCATCTGTATGGGAATCACTTGCTGGATATGCAGCCAATGCCTCTTGCACTTTGATTTCAAATGCTTCGGCGGTCCATTGCTTTGTGCGAGGCTTCACATTGTGGTCTTTTCTCTTGTAATGTACAAGTTGTACCGCCAAATGGACAACTGAACCCTGAAAAAATCGTTTGAAATCAGGATATTGTGATAGTTTGAGACTTACCAAAAATACATCTTGGTAGACGTCAGCCATTTGGGGGATTCCCCATTTACCAAGGTCTTCCTTAATGTCATAATGTGTCATAAACCACATCTGAAAGTCTGCAAATGTCGCCCGTGCGATGGACAATTGGGATTTATAGTTTGCCCGCCGTTCACGTTCGGTCTTCACCTCGTCTGGTGTGAGGTCAGTGAGGTCGAGATAATTCCGGTAATCAAGGCTCTCCAGGAAGATAATAAGGTTGCCTAGGCAAAGCACATCAAGGAACCCTCTCTGGCTTTGAATGTTCGGAATATGTGCTTGAGTGCGCACTCCAGGTGGTTGGCCTGTGTGAGAAAGAAATGAGATATAATGTATTGAGTCTTTAATTAAAGCCATACCTTCTAACATACGCTTCAGGTTTACTAACCAAAACGCCTGGATCTGGATTAAAAAGACAGCATTGTCCACATGCAACACATTGGCCGATGCCATGTCCAGAATTGACAGATGTATGTGTGCCCAGATACTATCACGTAGTGCAGATATAGAATGGAACTGTGCACCCCACAAAAAACAGGAGGAGATAGTGATGTTGTAATTGAGAACTCCGGGACGGATAAACCTTGGAAATAATGTTCAATGATCTTGATAAAAATTCAAAATTTAAACACATACAAAACATCGTCGGCCTCAATAAGTGCTCCTTCAAAGGAGTGTTCATTGGTACAGGATTTGTTGGGGTCCCATTGATCCAGTCCATGAATGGTATCTGAAATTCCCTTGGTAGCGTACCACATTTTTGCTCCTGCTTTGACAGTGACCATGGTTGCCATTTTATTTGCATAGACAGGAGTGACTGCTCCAGCAATTGTGGCAGCACCCCATTTTAGATGATCATCAAGGTAGGAGGGACCGAGCCATTGACAACCATTTAAGCTTTGGGTCTGAAGCATTGCATGGCCAGAAGTGTTAAGATCTCTGAAAACCGATAAGTATTATTCTGGCCCACACATAAGTCACCCACAGATATCCTTCGGGCTCCGGAATTCCAGAATGCTCGATAGAAACACTCATCATATCCAGAATTGTCCCTTTCTCTCCCTTCTGTACTTCATCAAGGAAATCTTGTGCAGTTGCCATTATCAAGCCAGCCTTTGGGTCGCTTGTTTGTGCCAAAGCTATATCTATAATGCCTTGAATTAAATGGAGGGTCGAGTGAGAAGATATTACGCTTACCATGCATGGGTAGAATGCGGAAACCGGTAACTCCCATCAATTCAAATCCATCCAAATCCATCTGGACTTGAGGGGCAGGCATCAGGCCCTTGACAATAATGTGGCGCCTTTCGAAGATGCATTGCCGAACATCCAGACTAAGGCGGAGCCAGTCCTCTCGAGTTGTGACAAAGAAAATTGAGCATCCAGGATTGTATGTGGGGTCAGTAGCAGTATCTTGATAATATCTTGGCTGACCAAGAATGAAGGATTTATAAAATGAATCCTGTATTTCCCGTGCCACCTTGTTCATAGTTTTATCCTGAGCAGAATTAGCTTCAGCATGCATTGTGATTTATCCAGAGCATACCGTCACAAATGCCTGCAGATTGTACTTCAAAATGGACTCCTTTTTGGCCACATTATAACAAGATATAATGACCACCCCGGATGGCTCAGAATGACGCTGAATTCTTTTGTAAACACTGAATTTTTGCATTTGTGGACGTCGCAATTCCTGTAAGTTTAATTAGTTCCACCATAGCCTCTGCAGGAAATAATTTACATCATCACCAGTCAGATCAATGAAGGGAATTTCAAATATGTCATTGTCGTCGTTGACCTGTTGACTGCTGCTTACAGTCTCCTCCACTATTGTTTTCTTCTTCTTCAAGGTGTGGCTGTCTCCCTCGGAGTCTGAGATCTGGTCGTCATCTCGAGAGGATCCATGCATATTACCTTTGCCACCTTTCTTCTTGCGTGGCTTGGGTGTATTGCCGTTACCCTCCTCTCTATAATTGACTGCATTTCGCAGACGCTTGCCCAATATAGGTGGCTGTTCCTCCGGAGCCTCTGGAGTGTCTGCAGGGACGTTCACATCTATGTCTGGATTATTAATCACAGCTGGTGCTTTTGCAATAAGTCTGGAGAATTCCGATGGAAAGGCAGACTCGAAGGGGATTTTAGGCAATCCTAGAGGAAAACTGTGATAGCCATGGGTAGAAAGCAAAGGGAGATCCATTTGTAGAAGTTTAGGATCAATTGTAATGCTGGCTCCGGCTCCAGATGAGAACGCAGGGTGTGAGTGGGCTTCAATATTGTAGATGTCCGAAAGAAGTTCATTGGAGAAGGGTGAGGATTCAGACCAGTCTTGCGGTTGGAAGTCAAGTTCTATGATAGCAAAATCAATGTTGCATTCCTAACTCCATAGCTTTGAAAATATACCTTGTGACGGGGGTGAAGCAGGTCTCTGTTCATTTTCAATTACTTCTTTGAGCTGAGAAGCACCCGGTTTGTCTCCACTAACTGATGCATGCTTGAAGTTGAGGGCATCTGACAAACTCTGGTGTGAAAATCCACCCCCATAGATTCTAGACCTCCCTAAAAATTCTGGTGGGCAGAGATCTTTTTAGGCAGTGACAAATATTACCATCTTCATTCTGGGAGTTGTCTGCATTTTCTCCGGTGTTTAAGAGTGAAGAGCTTGTATTTGTGCTCAACACATTCGGAGTGATGAGCCTTTGTTCTTCTGCTTGCTCTGAATCCACTTCACGTAGCCGTTGAATTGCCGAGTTCAGATTCATGACAAACCCTCCTTGTGATTCTGGTTCATGATCAGCAAGATCTACGATAAAAGATTGCTTGTTGCTCACGAAACCAATTTTTTACCCCCTCCTGGTGTAACAACTCCCCTTTGGTCCCCAAATCGTCCAGCAGTTCGAGTATTGCCCTTTCTGCAAATTTTCGGCCATCTGCGATGTCGTTGACCGCCTGCATTATTGCTTGTTCACAATATTCCACTTCACGAGGCTTGGGGCTCCCCAGGCAAAAAAATATCTTGGAGAAAATCCGTCAATGCATATGAATAGAATGGAGGGATTCAGACGCACCTCAACAAGCTGTGCATCACTGAAGGCCCATTTCCAATAGGCCCACGGTATGAGAAGTGTGAAGGGCGAAATGAAAAGACACAATTTGATTGGTTTCACAAAATCTTCCATTTTACGCTTATCATCACTAAAAACCCGGCGTAGTTCTGGTTCATCATCCGTGACTTCTTTGGCCAACCCATGCCTGTAACAAAAGTCGGACACAAGATTACACAATATCGCAAGATACATACATTTTGAAATGAATAAGCAGTTCTTCAAGGGATGGTGGAAGTGCAAATTTGCCCTGCAGAACTGTAAATATTTCTGTTTCCAGTTCTCTAGCTATACATGCCTCAAAATACCAGCCCAGCATAGCTGCTGCCAGTCGAAAATTGTGGATGATGTTCAGAAATGGATCAGGTCTGAGCGGTGCCGTTAAGTTGTGGTAGAGTGCTACGACCCGTCGAAGTCGGATATCGTCTTCGTTCGCAGGAGGTATATCCACACTCAGCCGTCCCGCAGTGTCAAGCACAGAAGACAGATATTTGAGTTGCAATTCCATTGCACTGCTCACAAGACTTGGTAAGTCTGCTAGAGCATTCAAAATCTGTACAAAGATAAGGACACTGCTGCAGCAGCTTAGGCAGGCAACATTGCTCACCTTGCGGGTCTTTCCACATATAGTGGAAGAAAACCTAAATCGGGGATTGGGCATATCAACCATTTTTGGCATGCCAAGTCTCAACCCCAGGAATTGAAGTACAAGGAGTGCAAATATTTCGTTTAGATTACCATCATCCTTTTTATCGGATGGGCCCCTTTCCTGAAATCCACAGAACCAGAGTAAAAAGCGTTGTTGTGCTGTTGCTCCTGCACTTAAATTGTCACTTGTGATCTGAGAGATATCCTCGAGTAGATTCTAGTCCATGCTGGTCAGACTGTGTTGAGAAGTATGCGGAGTAACAGTATACCTCAAATTGAATGTTGGCCGATATTCTTTGCTCTGCGAGGTTCCACTTCCTCCACTCCTCATTGTCCAATCCTGCAATTATCCATGGCAAGTGGGCTACCAACAGTGATCCAGTCACCCTCTGAAGCTTATACTGAGCTCTTGAAGGTGACATTCCAATGGTGGGGGCTGCAAAGGATTTGGCTGGTGCAATTGTTAACATATTCAGATTGGAAGACATACCTTCTGGTCCCTGAGATTGGCTCTCCGACCAGTCAGAATACGTAGATCTGTGGCTCATATCCAGTTGGAGAGGGCAATCGACAATCACCAGCTAGGAAGAGGATAGAGATCGGAGCAGTGTGACAATCCCAGATGATCACATCGATGATGGAATCGGCAGCAATAAAGATGTCTTTGGATGACTGATGTCCATGGAAGCAAATTTATTACAGAAGCAAATTTAAGGAAGCAATGAGCAAGAAGCACATGGGAAATTTTGGATCAGACATCAGAGTGTATTAGATTTGCGTTGAAACAGGGTTTTTGTGAACAAGAATCGTGTGAAATTTAACAAGATTTGGCTCCACTCCCATCTATTCTCGGCATTTCCTCTTAAGGCAGCTGTGTACTTCACATTTTGAAGGCTTGGTACAGCGGGGGAAAAAAAGATGAGGGCCAGGAGCTACAAAAATAATTGACTGTGAGTTTACAGGAAGAAAGAGCCCAGAAGGAGGAGCTTTTCAGTGTTGCAGATCCTCCCGGAACGGGCGGTTGAGTAAATCAGTTAACGAGATTGGCTTCGTTTCAAAGGAGCAAAATGCTTTCAAACCAAAACTAATACATTCTATTGACCTCTTCAAGGTGATCCCCAAAAACAGGTAAAATATAACCTAATTCGCATATACCATGGCTCAAACTATTTTTTACCCCATTGTCGGTATGTAAGTGTCAGATTCCAATTTTCCCAAAAGAATTCCAACTCACATTTGAGAAACCTAGAATTACGGTTGTGCCCCACCAGATTTCCGTGAAGTAAAAAAAAAACTTGCATTCCGATTTAGTGGCCCGAAGAGAAAAAAACGTAAAACATCAAAACTGGGCTTACCTGAGATTCTTCATTTTTCAAGCATCTTTTGTGCAGAAGCCCATTTTAGTTTTTCCGGACTGCAAGATGTCTGATACAATTATAATTCGGCAACATCAACCTGCATGCCAGAATTCTGGTTTAACCTGGTTTAACTCAATTTAAATCCGGAATTGTGGTCAGAATCAGGACACAGAATCAAGCACAGTTGGCTACTCAGACTGAAAACCAAGCAGTATAATCCAATTGAATTCCTATTTTCGGTGGTGCATTGGGCCAGGCAGTTGTTTGATCATGTTTGACAGTACCTGGAAAGCAAGAAATATTTATAAACCTGCAACAACCTGCAGCTAAGTGCATCTGGTAGTGTACAAGAGCATCCTGTCACATTATCTACCTCTTTTAGTGGTAAAAATCATCCCCGAAACTGTTTGGCTTTGTTTGTTTCTATGGCCTTCCCTTTTTGGTGTTAGGAAATCGGCTTATGGCCATACATATGGTATGTATGTATGGTGCATGTACCAGACACATTTTGGTACCTGACAAACCGATTCCACATCAGGTTGGGCACCCCCAGAATCTGAATATACAGTAAAGTTCGAGTTGTTTCCGAAAGGGAAACACTTTGAGGTTACTCAAATCTAGTCTCTCTTGACAGACTGCAATATCCTACCTTGCTCGTACCTCACCGGATATACAGTCTGTTAGTTACCGTGCTTGATTACTGGCGTCCAATCTTATTATGTAACAATCGGCGATGCAAGACCAAACAATCCCACACTTTTATGCGTCTGGGTCGTGTATCTTGTAATCCGACGCGAATCTGAAAAGCAACAGAGTTTAATAACCTGTAAATGCTTCACTCTCGGCTTAATTTACGCCGTTGGATATATTTTGGGCCTGCCAGCTTAATTCGGTAAGAAAGCCCCTAAGTTGTCCGTGGTCCTCCTTCCTGGCTTGTATCATTCCCGAAAAAGTTTCTGAGGGCGAGTGTGCCAACAACATGTGCAATCGAGACTCAATATTATTCTTTTAAGGTCTCCTGGCTCGCTCGGCGCGTCAAGTCGTGTCCAAGCATGGTGCACGTGGTTTCCCAAAATGAATGCTTATATAATAACCCTCGATGCTCATATGATGGTGTGGTAACCAAAAGACTAACTCAAATCTGGTTCTAAGGACATGGGAGGCAGAGGAGATGGACTGTAGATAGACAATCGATTGTTTCTGGTATTCTCAATTAATTGCAAGTTATCCTGAATATTTTCCGCTTGATGGCCAGATATTTCCCACGAGATTGGGAATCTTCCCCGGCTCACGTGAAGCAGGGAACATTCTCCGCTTCACGTGATGTGAACTTCTTCAATCTCCGTATATAGATTCAACAGGCTTCACATTCATAGAACTCACTCCAACTCGGACTTTGAGACACTTGGATCTTCTGGCTCAAGTCAAGTTCAGTAGTAATGCCTGTTCTTTGCATTGTTTTTTTCTTTCTGACACATCTCTTCTTTTGGTGAAGTGGGCTTCCATCTTCGGTACTCTAGCCTCATGTTGATGAAAATTGAATAGGTGCATAAAAGAGATGTCAGAGGAGAATGCCCTCTGGATTCCCTCCACCACAACCCTCACAGCCTCTTTTTACAATGCCCAAACAGCGTGTGCGTTCAACTAGAATTCGAAAGGTAGCTTCATCCTTTCATCTCATACCAGAAATCTGATTCAAAACAACTTAGAAGTCCCATGCACAAGGGAGATTCTTTCTCTATCCCCACTATGCCGCCACTACCCTCAAGATTGACACAGAGATCCCAGTCTCGAGGCTGGACAAGCAACACAAAAAGAATTCTCTTGCTATCAACACTGGCAGTGGTCACGTTGCTTCCTGCATTGCAGTGCTTCCATATCTGGATTTGGAGCCTGTTTTCACAATCCCTGGCAGTGTCATCCATGACTGCCTTGTATTCATTGGCAAACATCGGCTCTTGGTGTCTGGTCATTACCACCCTATGGCACCAATCAACGGTGCCTTGAGGGCTGTTGCTCCTGGATTCAACTGGCGTGGAGAACTCAGTGTGGTTCCCTTGGGTAGCAGGGTATCTTATTTGGCTACCACCAATGGTACTGTAGCTCGGCTTGCAGCTAACAAGTGAGTTTTACTTGTCATCTTCAATATATCTGCTCACTCTCATCCGCAGGTTTATCGCAGGAGCACTGCAGCACATTCACCTTGGTCGTCCGATCCCCCTGGTTATGATGTGAGGAGAATTTGAAGGAGAGGCTATCGAAAGCTTTAGGACTACACATTTATGCAAGATCTCTGAGATTGAAATGTTTGTATGGAATATGTTGCTGTTGTAAACCTGAATGAGCAAAATTAAATTCTTCTCGTGATTCAATGTATTGGAAGTTGGTCGGAAGCCACATAATCAAACACAACTTGATTTGGTCCTGTGGTTATTGGAATGTTTGTGTTTACACATTTTTCTTAGCTTCTTCTCGATCTTCATGTCTGCAAACTACACTCACAGCGAAGATGTATTCCAACCAACAAGTCGGTATACAAGCAGCTCAGATCAATCTGGTTTCCTCTGTGAGTGCAACCTTGTAAGATTCATACTGCCAGTAATATTTGAGACTAGCATCGAAGTCTTCCTCTGGGAGAACAGATGCAAAGTCTGAAAGTAGAGAATCTATGTCATTCTCTCAGCTTCAAAATGGCAGAAATATGCCTCCACCATCCACTCAGTACCCAATAGAGTCAGAAAGATATAGTTCAGTTCGTAAGTCTGGCCTTTGTAAAAACGTGTTCTGCTTCGGCTAAAGAGTGCAAGTCGAGTCAAGGTCTATGTCTCAGAGTATTGCTGGATCAGAAGGCAGATCCCTGTCAAGAGTCTCTGCAAGAGAGGAATATTCAGATCTTAGAAGGGTATATGGTGACTGCAAATATTCACTTCATTGCTATGTTGGCTGATGGCTTCGGGCTTAGTTGGAGGTCAACAAGGTAAATACTTTTCCAGGAAATTTTGAGATATGCTGAAAGTCGTGGAAGGAAACAGCAAACCAGGGGGTGATCATTCCTTGGTAAATTTACACATATCTATGATATGTACATAACTCTGAATGGTTTTCCAAGCGAAGATCATCTTCTGTTTCTATCCATGCTCCTCAGCAAAGTCGCAGACCTGCCTCTGTGTACTCAGGCCGAGCAGCTGGACAAAATAGACAAACGAGAAGGCAATCCAACAGCTCTTATGTGAGTGAAGGGCAACAATCTTCAACTCATATCCAGGGCCCTCCAGTCCAGCCAACACAATTCAATCAAGAAGAGGTTTCTAGGGCTCGAATTTCAGATTTCAAAGCACAATGGGAAGCATCACAGAGAACATCTGACTGGGCCAGAAGACAAAATATCCCTCCTGCTCAACCCTCTCCTCCTCGCCCTCTATCTCATGCTACTCATGAAAGGACAAATCAGCAGTCGAGGCAGCAAAGTCCACTGGCTGATCGACATCCCCATAATTCCGACCAGCAGAATAGAGTACCATCAGCCACTCATTTCAATGGAAGACCTTCTAATACTCAGGTGCGAACACACAGTATTGCTTCTTGCAAAGTCTGAGTAAGATGTAGTTTATCCCAGCATCACGCGATGATCTTCTGGATTTTATTCAGCAAGTTCGGCATGAGTTTGCATCGATGAGAGACCGCAGAGAAGAGCCACAAGCTGCACATGGATCTGGTGGAGATGCTCCTTCCCCCCAGCACACTGAATTCCATCGTTCCACACCATTCCCAGTATTGAAACGGACAAGAACTGGAAACCCCCATCGTCGAACAGCTGTAGAACTGCAAGTTGCGGTAAGCAATCAAGCTGATGATACATGATAACAGTCTAACTCTAGACATATTATTCCTCAGCGCATGGTTAGAGGACACTTGGAAACTCTGATTGAGAAAAACAGTCAAATCCTTCCCACTGTGCTGGATGAGGAACGTGATGCATATGCAGAGGAATCTGTGCGGCCAAATAATCGGGAGGCAACTTCAGAGGGAAACTTCCGGTTCGATGTACTTGGCACTCCAAATTCTCCATGGAACAAGTCTGCAGCCCGTGTCTTCTCAGAGCTCACCATACGTCAGCTGTGTCTCCCCAATACAGTGGAGATGTTCAATGCAATAAAGCATGCATTTACTGCACATATGGAAACCATCATGAGACGTTATAAACGCTCTGGGCTATCTAAATCAGAAAAGGCACATCTCAAATCAATGCTCCGTCGTTATAGCAGAAAATACCAGGTTTTTGCAGCTTCTCCTTCCTGGGCAAAACCAGTACTAACTTCTATTCTCTAGCTCTTCCGACAGCGACGTTTTCTGGCATATATGTTTAAGCCCTTGCAAAAGCATATTGATATGGTGGAATACCTCGGAGTCGACGGGATGTCCAGTGATGAATCTGAGATGGAAGATGTTGGGGGTGAACATCATGTCCAATATCTCATCCGGTCTCCAAGATGGAGGGCCCGCTGTGTTTCCGTGTGGCTACGAATGTTCGACTCACTTCACAATATCCTCCGGAGAAGTGGAGAATCTTTCTCACATCGTGGATCATTTCCACGGCGTCGAAAACCAACTCAGCAGCAAAGCTTGAGTACCAAGTTTGTTGCTGGCCTTCCAATCAATGTTTACGATGAACACTGGATTGAAAGGGATCCAGTAAGGAAATATGATCTCCGTCCATTGACCCAACATTATGATTTCAGCCACGATGAAGACATCATGGAGTCAGTGGGTTCCCAACTTCAATCTTTCTTCTGAATTGAGACTCTTCCAAGGCTGGCTCTTCAATATGCACATGGAGGATTCCAAAGGTCATAAGCTCATTATGTATATATTTGCCATTGTGGAATTCTATTTATGTGGCTGGAAATCCTTCCACAGGCTATGTGGCTATGTCTTGGTACACTGGTACAATTAAAAGCCACAATCATCATCATGACGAATTAGATCCCAAAGCCAACGAATCTCTGTAGTTGCCATTCCAGATGGGGCGAGGAGATCTATAAATTCATCCACATTGCTACTTTCTGACCATATTCCTTCAATGCCTGTAATTGTATCTTGGGTATAACCATGGGCCTCGAGGTAATAACCTGCATGTTTTCCAAGGGCATGAAGAGGATACTCCGGAGGCGATGAGGTTTTGCCATAGATTGTATCAATGATCCCAGTGTAGTCTCGAACGTAGGAATATACCATCCTAGTTTTCAAATGTTCCAAGTCTGTGTGTCGTGCAGCTGAGGTGGATTGCCCAGATTTGGAGGTGGATAGATCTGTGAGGAACAAGGTAAATTTTGTATATGCCAAGAATTAGGAATGTGAAGAGAACCTGATTTGCTAGTGTATAACCCCAGCTCTTTCATTTTTGCAAGGTTTCCTTTCAACACCATATATGCCAGTGCATCTTTGATGGACTCAAACCGATGATGCTTTGCAAATAGGTGGTCATGAACCTGAGCTTCAACAGCAGAGCTATATTTTTCTTCAGATTTTGCAGTTTTAAGAGAAAACACACTGACAAGTCCCTGACATAGATTGCTCTTTCTGATTTTCCATTGTAGACAGCATAAAATGGACCTTGAGTAGCAAAGAGATCTGAAATCTGGTTTGACTGGGCCAAAGCCACAGCAAAAGCTTCAGGATTTCCTTCTGCATTCTGGCAGTCCAGTTTGTTGAATACTTTCTGTAAGCCAGCAGCAGCATTGGCTTCGGGCACACTGGTGCACTTTATGATAATGGGCATAATTGGACTAGATGTGGCATGAGACAGAAATGGCCTGATAGAAATGACTTTCAGCTGGATGCAACACTTATCAGTGCAACTAGACTCACGGTCGTGCAAAAACTCCTGGAGAACTGCCACCCAGAACTACATAGACTTTTGGATCCATTGTAGCACCTGATAGTTCTAAAGAAGAACCAGTGGTCAATGCTTATACATGGCAGACAATCAGCTGTCACTTACCAGATGGAGTGCAACTGTCGAACTGTCATCAGCCAGTGCTTTGCACTGTTATAAACTGTCACTTGTAAAGGTTGTCCTTGTTTTGACTATTCATGACCTCATGGTTCACAACGTTCTTTGCAAATAAAAAGCAGAGCTTTCAATCATTGGTAGTTTTCTCCAGGGGTTTTGGGGAACACTTCTACAATAGTACTGCTCCATAAGTATTTAAAAGAACTAAGCTATCTGCTGATGTGCTCATGGCACGACTGGGAGCAGAGCTAAAACAAAATCAAATATGTCGGGAGGTGTGGGAAATAACTGCTTGAAGAGTGTGTAATGTGCGAGGGTTTCCTGCAGAGGCTATCAGCTCACTCATGGGTTCAGAACAAGACGAGATCAAATAAAATGGGCTGCAGCAACAATAAAGGCTGCAGTATCTCAGGACGATGATGAGGAACAACAAACGAGTAGAGGGCGACGGAGAGTCGGAGAGGCTGAGTTGAACTCTAAAGAATTGGGAATTCAATTTCTTGTTTTTGTGGTGCTGAACTACAATGCTTTTTTTATACTACTGGGAAAATATTCTATAAGTATCTACAGAGTCCTAAGAGTATTACTAACGATGCCCAAAGCTGACCAAGCACTGCATTGTACCGCAGTGAGTATGCATTTCAGGAATATTCTGGTATGTTCACATGGTTTCGCTCCTTGATCTGACCACACTGCCACTGCCACTTCAGCTGGCCGTTTCTGTGATCAGCCATTATTGCTGCTCATCACTGCTTTGAGCAAATGAGTGAATTTCATAACTAAAGTAGCCCGCTGGTGTGGCAGGGCCTACTATCTATCCTTCTTGACTCCGAGTTTATTCAATTTCACTTGGAACAAATACAACAATGGTCTAGGAAACATGACCGACAGCTTGGTGCCTTTTAAATTTGCTTTCCTCCCGAAGTTGTTTAATCACAACTCAACCTCCATATGCTGTTGGCCACCTTGGAGCGAACCTCACTGAGAGCTGCACACTGTTATGAACCGAGCATGCAACTGGACAAAGATTTGAGATCCAGTGCCGACTCAAAGGTTAAGCAGGATAGCAGACTGCGGTTGAAAAAAAGTCGCTTCCACCTCCAGATGTCTCCAGATCATCTGCAGCAGAGCAGCAGCGCATTTCAGGGCCACGTGGGAAATGGTATTGTCTGTTCTCTGTCCAGTGAATGACCTAACTCAAAGTCAAGGTTGAAACTGATTAATGCATCTCCCTGCCCTTGTTGCCGACCTGCGGTCGCTCCTCCGGGCAGCCGCAGGGGGGCGAGGAGGATGAGCAGAGAATTGAAATTTCTCAAGGGTGAAGAGATAATGAAAAAAAAAAAAGTGCTTTCAGGTTAACTGGTTTGAACAAGAGATCTGATATCTATGAGAGACATGAGTCAAAAGTTAAAATTCACATTAAAAAGCGGCCACATTATGTAACTAAGACAGCAGAAAGAGCAACACTGTGAATTAATGTATAATCAAGTGAAAGAAAAAGGTACTGGGAATGGGAGAAACATCCCGGATGGGTGCGATGAGCTCAAAGAGGTGCTCAGAATCTAGGGAAATGTCAGGAATATAAGTACAAGTAACAATGTGGAGCAGAGCAAAGAAACTCGGTTGTAAACAACATTGCAATGAGGTGGACAAGTGGGAGCAAACATTGATGCTAGAAAGGAAATATAAAATTGAGACTTCTGGAAAAGATCAAAGTAGGACGTATGAGTTCGAAGATGATCTGGAACTCCTAGGAAAATTGAACAAAGTTGAAAGCGGTGAGCATTCAGAAAGGACATACTGAAACACACCTACTGTTTAACTCAAAACCCATCCAGGAATTTTGCCATTGGTCCACTGGTGAAAATGCACTCATGCAACAATATTGGAACTCCCACGGGTCAAATAAGTGCGCTTCAGAGGTAGCAGGTCCATCATTCGAGCCAAAACTACGAAAATCTTACTGAAAATTGGCTTAAAAAGTTGATTTTCGGTTTGCAGTTCGAACATGTTCAGGAAATTCTGACTTTGCGTGAACGCCAAATGAAAACCTAGGTCTGGTTTGGGCAGGCACCAAACCTTGAACATGAACATGGTGTCTGGTTCAGGTTGGAACCAATTCCTTGCCAACAGCTAGTGTTGTGCTGGTCAGGTCGGGCTTGAAAGCCCGGGCTTGGGTCAGGTTTTGATGGGCTTGGGCTTGGAAATATACTGAGCCCGACCCTACAGCTGGGTCGGGTCGGTCTCGGGTCGGGCTTGGGCTCAGGCCCAGGCTTGATATATTTTATCTGGCGGAGGTGGTCAGCTAAAGAAACCCCAAATGTATGCCTTTACCTCTGGCCGGTCATCTCCAATGCTTAATGTGAGTCTTGCAATGTGTTTGGAAGAACAAGTTGCCCTGTAACTAACAAGACAGCATGTTGTATACTCACAAATTTCAATAGAGAGGGTCAACGGTGCCTAAATTGTGGTTCACAGTTGAACCTAACAATTTTTACCCGGATGCGAAGCTTCAAAATTAGGATTAGATTGTTAGTTGCTCACCAAAACTCCACGGCTTCGCGGATATTCAAAACCCGGGCTCAGGCCCGGGTCGCGGGCCTGGTGAAAATCCACGGGCCTGGGTCGGGCTTGGGTCGGGCTTGGGCCTGAGCCCGAGCCTGGCACAACACTACCAACAGCAGATCATTGCTCCAGGATTCTGATATGATTGCTGTATTACTTCATTCAGGTCGACAGTGATGTATCATGTCGATATCAAGATTTGGCCAAGGGCACACGTCACTCAGTGCTTTATTGAACCAAAAATTCAAGGGCAAAATCTCCCAAAAATGCAAAATAAAAATCGAAAAATTTCCAGTGGTCACGCAAGCTTTGTGCATTGTAGTTGATGCACATGTTGTATATATGCTCGGCGGTGCAATGATTTGTTGTTTGAGCTTCGGAGAACCCCAGGATTAATTGAGATCTTGATGTGACTCTTTGTCGATGAAGAAGAATATGTTGGTCCTGTGGGGGTGCCAAGGTCGTGCTGGTAACCGACTCTATGTGTCGATGAAAGTTTTGACTTGGAAGTTTTAGCTTGCTCAGACTCGGTGTGTGACTCGGGGTGAAAAGAGGTAGATTCTCGGTAATAGGCTGAGCAATATTTATACAGGAGGGGACAGCTGCTCGTGTTCTCTTGCAACACCGGGGCCCACAAGCGAAATATGAAACAGATATGTAAGTGCACATATGTAATAGGCCATGATAAATCCGCCAATGACAACAGTTCTTCAGTGCGCACACAACAGGAAAAGGGCAAAGACATATAGCGAGATCTGCTGCCCCCTCAGCATCGACGGTGGTTTCCCAGGCCAGGTCAAATATTGATCCCCAGCCCAATCCAAGTGTGCCACCACCTCCGAGACTGCTTCCGAGTCGGAATTGCTACCATAATTGTCCATTGTGTATGCCGCAAACATTGATCAGTGAATAATGAAAAACTTGATGAGGAATGCAGAGTAGAAAAAACAAGTAGGTACATAAATTTCAGAGGATTCAGACCGCGTCACCGACACTGGGGGCAAAGGCCAGGGCACCTGGATTTCAGGTGCCTCTGATGCATGTCCATCAAAGGCCACGATGGGTGTTTTGGCAGATAAAGGTGAGAATTCCTTTATTTCCTTTGTGCACACTGGGCCCTTTGCACCTGTGGACCACAGGCCTCAGAGGCACCTGGAAGTCAGGTGCCGTGGATTTTCCCCCCAGTGCGAGAAAACATCGGATGTGCGAGTGCGAGCATGTGAAGTGTCCACTCCGGGCAGCGATGATTCGTCAGTGAAGAGTTGCGGATTGGAGGTGCGGACCCATCACATGAGCTGGAGGCAAATACTGAGGAGGAGGACTCCAGTAGTGAGAGTTCACAAACAGGAAGAGAGAAACAAAAATGTTCAATCTGGAGTTACCATATGGGGTTGAAATGTAAGATTCCTGGAATGATTGAAGTCGCCGAGTGGGGGAAGGCACATGTCGACATCGACCCTGCAAGGGCTAGAATCTGGTTGAGTAAATCATGAAAGTCAAATAATGGGGACACACCTCTCTACTGCCTCCTCATACTAATCTGGCACAGACCTGAACTGGACGCCATGTTCAGCATTTGGGCAAGGACACTTTTCCTGAACACATTGAACTCTGAGCTGAACATAGCTGTTCAACCCAATCTTACACAGCATTTTGGTGGGTTTCAGTGTAGTTATGATATTAACAACCTCTCACATCGACTTTTCTGACAGCTATAATATCCAATATTGTAGTACAAGTCCACTTGCAGTGGTTCATACCTTTCCAATACTTTGATGCAGCCTGTGGGAAGACCATTGACAAATATTTGCCTTGAATATTCCTTCTGGGCATCGAAGACAGGTAGTATCTTCACCATCATGGGTTAATATCAACAAATCCTAGCGTTGTGAGTGTTCCGCACCTTTGAAACCGTGAGATGGAGGTTGGGAAAAAATTACAGGTTCAAACCTGAACTGAACCTGACTGAGCACATGTTGAGGTTCATGGCTCAGCAATTACCTACATGAAGTCTAGGTTTGGTATTCGAACAAAGCATGCCCAAACACAAATTAAACCGAACTTTGCCACCACACCTCAAGAGTCTGACTCTAAGTTCTGAAACACCCGATCTGGCAAGAAATTGATTTCAACCTGGCCTGGGGCATTCCACAGGAAGCATGGGATGAATGCCATCTCCGGAGATTCACAGACCAATTCCTTGCCAGCTTCAGAAAACCAACTGCACAGTTAATGTGTTGAGTGAGATCAATGTGAGACACTGCAGGCCTATCAAGCTTGATTGAGACAACAGTTTCTATGAGATTTGATCAGTGCCACTTCAAGGATTGAGGTGCAGAGGATGTGAGATTCCTCCCAACACAATAGGGGAAGTCGGAGTTGATGATTCGGGCACAATTCTGTATCAATTATTCCAATTTTGAGAGCTGAATCAACAACCCTTTGGGGTGGTCAGAGCTGCAAATGATTCTGTGTCGAAACTAAATATGATTCTGAAACTGATTCTCAAACGATCAAAAGATTCCATCTGCAGAATTGTCGATTCTATTTCGATGGAGGAGGAACAATGATTCTGCTTCAATTCTGTGAAACCTAATTTCTTGAATGAAACTCAACGAGAATCGAAACAGAATCGAAGCCCGAATCGAACGAGAATCAATGTGAATCACCAACTCTGACTTCCCCTAATGAGGTTGACAGTTGCACAAATGGCTATAGAATGTGATCAGTCACAGAGTCAGAGGTAAGGAACAACCGAAGTGGTGAAATCCGAGAAATCTTAATGTCAAATGCCCAGCACAATTGATGGATCCTATCAATCTGTTCTCTTTTGGGAAATAAATAATTACTGTTTTTAGAAAGTTTGTTAGTGCATACTATGTTTGTACATTCTGTTCTGATTGTGATATACAGGATCCGCATATTTGATACATACGGATCCTGCAGATAGCAACCTCTT
Source organism: Mycena crocata (assembly GCA_029281795.1). NCBI lineage: Eukaryota > Fungi > Basidiomycota > Agaricomycetes > Agaricales > Mycenaceae > Mycena > Mycena crocata. The sequence goes on along the minus strand of JARJCP010000229.1, from coordinate 58,944 downwards.
CTGAAGGAAATAATGTATATTCTTGGTATTTCCGGTCTCTGCAAATCCCAATTAAACATCAAGGAAGTTTTCTCTATTCCCACCATATTCCCGGCCAGAAAATGTTGAGAAAACATCCTGAATGTTTTTGATTTACTTGGACTTTTCTCCAAATTCACAGCTGCCGTATATTGGAGCTTGCCCCCAGTGTAAACGCCTTCTGTAAGTCTTGAAAGCTTTGTTTAAGCCTAAATTACGAATCACCTTCAGGCCTGGGAAAGGTGCTCTCGCACGTCGTGGAGATTTTTTTTACCCGGTGCGGCTGGTCGCAAAAGCTTCCGATGGCTGGGCAGTCAGCTGGTGGCGCGGAAATCAGTATGCACGAGAGATTGTGGCCCCTCGCATAGTTCCAGAGGCAGATTTACGCGACGAGCTGTGGGCAAATTCAGATGCAAGGCGGCAAATCAGGGTATTATCCTCGTCCAGGTTATTTATTCCAAATTTATTCGTGACTCACTCAAGTCTTTCGTAGCTGGGCAAATGGACCCATGCATGTGATGTTCCCATCGGCGAGGACTTGATTGTTGAATTTCGACAATACCCATATACAGAGGAAATCGACAAGGCGCTTCGACCTCACTTCAATGAAATCACAAACCTCCTCGCCACCCCGGATGGGGACCATCCGCATGTACCTGCTGCTGCCTTTGCGCGGGCGAGTCGAAAGGCGAAAGGCAAGGGTTCCCAGATATTGCGAAACGGGGGTATTCCATTTACTGGCCCATTGCAACTCATCGATTGCGCGAGAACAGCCAACTGGTTCTACAACAATATTCCTGGAGCCAAAAACCGAGAGATTGATTGGATTGGCCGTGTGCCTATTGCACACTGTCATACTATTCTAATCGCCAACCGCCATGAAGATGAAATTCTTTCGGAGATCGAGCTAGAAGAGTCATCCCAGTCCGAGATAATGAATATGGCGTGGCACATTCAAACCAGTCGACCAGCCCCTCCATTCACTGACATTGACCACGAGTGTTTGAACACATTCGAAGAGCGCTTATTTGAACAATCTGTTCAGGCCGGTCGAGCGGGGAATTTTCAATGGGGACTGGACGTAGGTCCGCACCAAGACGGTTGGGATCCATATGACAATCTTCCCTATGATTGGAACCACGGAGATCGCGAAGGTAGTGAATCCGAACGGGTTGTGAGTTCATATACTTTTGCGCGTCTGGGTAATGCCTCAGCTTAATTAATGAACACAGCCTGGTCCAAAATACAATGGCCAGATTGAAGATGTTGCCATGTCGGAGGCAAATCAGCGCCCGAAACGAGCCTCAAGGGCACCGCGGAGGGCACCAGGGACTGTGGTTGCCCTAAATTAATCTGACATACGAAACGACGCCCAACTTGTTACGAAATACATATATTTCTTGGTGTGACTTCCATCTTGGTATAAACTAAGCAGAGAACCAGGTGATATCCGGAGGGATTCCAAATCGCTGAAAGGTTGAAACTACATATACGAAATCTCACAGTCCTTCATGTTCAAGTGAATACCGTGTTTTCTACTTTAATCTGATATGCGTAAATCGTGCACCGCTGTATGAGAGCTAGCCCGTTGGTCAAAGTCCCCACAGCATGTGAACAAAGTATTATTTGAATGCGTGCAGGGGGGTGTCATCTGGCCTGGCCCGATTGCAGATAATTATATAATGGAACTGAACAGGTAAGATATTTAGGTGAGAAAAGTGGCTCGAGAGTTACAGCTCTTTGCAGAACTTAGGGCGCAACCCGTTTTTTTTCCGTTTTGGGCGAATTTTGATCCCCGCGGAATGGAACGGTCGCCCCGGGCGGAGTTCTTGTCCGTTTGCCCCGAAAATAGGCTGGTCCGATGCGCATTCAACGGGAACATCGGACTGCCTTCTATGAATTTTAATACGGGGGCAACAGGACATTTTTAGTGCAGAATACTTACAAATTTGATCAAATATTGCTTGTTCCAACAGTGTACTGCCTGCCCTGGCCTGAGTTCTGGCCCGTTTCCTCTGAAAATAGGCTCAATCGATTTTCCTGCTAAATATACATACGACCGCCTCTTCAGACTTCCTACCTACACGATTGCGCGAGTGAGCATCGTTGGGTTTTCTGCATTTGGTCCGATGTTTTCGTTGTCTGGACTGCAACGCCCGCTCCGCAGGCAAATCTCAACAGTTTTCTTTAAAAATTGCTGCAGACAACTCGCACGTCAATTTTGCATACGACTGCGGCTTCGGAATGTTCATGGGTGTCGAAAGGTCGGTGGTTCCGCAGTGATAAGAATGGCTTGATAATGGCTACTCAGGCTCAGAAACTGGGCTGGCGCATCCTGGGAGTCACTTGAGCTAATGTAGTCGCCTTCGCCAGCATCTGGGAGTTCCGCCTTGACCATTTAAACGTTGAGTAAAGGTGCTGCGAGTGGCTTAAAGCCAAAAGGTGAAAGGGTGACAGACGTCACGACTGTGACATGCAGTGATCGATACCAGTGTCGACGCCGTGCGCAGCGACTAGAGGAGTTCCACGGAGATTTTAATGCACAGGGGGGTTATCTGCACCCCATGGTGTGTGGGCGTCGCACAACAGGCCTCTGGGTACACCAGAACTGTGAGGACACGTGTATTGATTATAGAATACATATTCGATCAAAATAGGTGGCTAGAAATTTGTTCAACGGCCTACAAAGATATATCAAAGGCGCAGTCGTATGCAGAATCGACGTGCGAGTTGTTTGCAGCAATTTTTAAAGAAAACTGTTGAGATTTGCCTGCGGAGCGGGCGTTGCAGTCCAGACAACGAAAACATCGGACCAAATGCAGAAAACCCAACGATGCTCACTCGCACAATCGTGTAGGTAGGAAGTCTGAAGAGGCGGTCGTATGTATATTTAGCAGGAAAATCGATTGAGCCTATTTTCAGAGGAAACGGGCCAGAACTCAGGCCAGGGCAGGCAGTACACTGTTGGAACAAGCAATATTTGATCAAATTTGTAAGTATTCTGCACTAAAAATGTCCTGTTGCCCCCGTATTAAAATTCATAGAAGGCAGTCCGATGTTCCCGTTGAATGCGCATCGGACCAGCCTATTTTCGGGGCAAACGGACAAGAACTCCGCCCGGGGCGACCGTTCCATTCCGCGGGGATCAAAATTCGCCCAAAACGAAAAAAAAACGGGTCGCGCCCCAAGTTCTGCAAAGAGCTGTAAAATAATGCACACTGGTAGCAAATGAAGGCAGCACTACCATTCGTGCTAAGATTGGGTGGTCCCAATTGAGGCTTGAGATCGACTGATCAAGGATTGGAGTTGTACTAGGGAAGTGTTGAATCAGAATTTTCTGTGTTTATACGATGTATTGAACCTATTAAACACATTAGGAACGGTTTCCGTAGCCACATGCCCAAAATCTAGTGAATGGGAGAGGATGCGGCAGTGGATGCGTCACTTCTCCCCTTGATGCGGCAGTGCTGCGGCAGTGCTGCGTCAATGATGCGGCACTTTGCGGCAGTTGCGGCATTTTTACCCAGCCCGCAAATTTCGACCAGGGAATTGGAAATTTTGCATTTTTCGCGTCGCAGAGCTGAAAAACGCGATTTTGGGTCCTGCGTGACGAAATTGGTGTTCGACCAAGCCCCGCGTCACGCGGGACAAACGACCGAAATTCGCCATCGACCAAGGGGTGCGTGATGCGTGACGGTCGAATTGAACGAAATAATACAGTAGATTGTGCGTCGTGACTCAGTCGTTTTGGTTGCGAGGTAGGTTCAACGTAGGGCGTTGGATCGGTTGACGCTGACTAGAAGGAGCTTGGAGGAAAGCGCGCAGCGGTCGAGAAAAGTACTGTAATCAGGAACTGGCAGGGATTTTGGCTGGTTCTGAGGATTTTTCAACAACTTCCGGGATCGCTGGTTGGGCTTCCTTCCCTTGGTTATACGAGTTAACGGTGCTTGGTTCGCGGTGGATTGCTTCTTAATGAAAGTCGCGCCACTTTTCTCACTTAGGGCCTGATCGGGTGCACCAGGCTCTCCCCCGAACTTTTTTAGAATCTAGCACAAATGAATATCCCGTCCCTAAATTATTGTGGAATCTGCAACTCAATTATCTTATGAGAGTCTGAGCACTCGGGGTAGCAGACAAATTGTTGTGGCTCATTTGTCTCAGATTCTTGAAATATTCAGCAGATTCTGCATACAACCACAGAATGTGTTGAATGTCCCAAACTCGTAGCTTGCCCGCCACCTCGTCTCGTCTACATTTGAGAACCACTGTATTTCCTATTCTAGGGTGGTTTAGGGACAAATAGTGTGAGAAGATCTGACGCAGAAGGATTCTGGCAGATTCTTGAGAATCGGTTCTGATGCCCCCGATCAGGCCCTTAGGCAAGAAAAAACCTTTTTTGCCTTCACACTTTCTCAATCAAGCATGCACCTTGCCACGAGGAAAAAAAGAGTGGATTTGAGTGGTGCTTGGGAGGAGAGGAGGGAGAAGAGTCAAATTCAGTTGCGAGAACATCATCTGAATCGGTGCAGTTGAGAGTCGCAGGGAAGAAGAAATGACTCGGAGCTGGGAAGTGATTCCTTGAGGATCTCATCACAATTCACTGCACCGTTCAACTCCGATTCACCATCTACTTTGTGCTTCCGCAGGAGCGGTATATAGCTCTCTGCTGGAACAATTCATTGTTGGCCTGATAGCACAGCTGGAAGTGCGTCTGCTTTAACTATCCATGCTAAATGTGCAAATGGCAGAAGACCCTGTTCGATTCGGGGTCGGGTCAGGCGGCTTTCTTAAAGCGCATTTTTTTTCACTGTGAGCTTCTTTTGTTTTTCAGTCTTTCTGCCGTCTGAGTTAGTAGGACTTATCTACCTGCGAACCCAAGAGGGTTTTTCAAGTGACTACGGCACACTTTGCAGCAAGATCTGTGGTTGAACTTGACTTATATATAGATAATTGCGAATGCTCGGTTCAACCAAAAGCAAACCATAATATCACCTCCGAGAAAGAAGGCCATTTTTACCTCGACAGTACTTGAGAGTTTTAACAATGACACAGTCCTGATAGCACAATTGAAGTGCCTCTAATTTGCTAATGGTTTTCATGATCCATGGACATTGCAAGAATCCATCCTGCCAGTGGAGCTTAAATTTGTCCTCTTGAGGAGACTCCTGCAGACAATTGCAAAGAAGAAGAAAGAGAGTATTTATGGGATGCAGATTTGCGGGATGGATGGATGGAATTTGTGGTGCCAAAAAAGAAAATTGAACACCAGTGTGCAAGTACTCACAGAGTGCAAACAATGGGCTGGATGAGGAGAAAATAAACGAACTGCTTCGAATAGCCAAGTGAGCCAGGAAGCTCCTCGAAGCGGGGATTTGTATTTGTAAAAATCAAACTGCAACAGTCGACAACTGACTCAGATGAAGATTCCTTGTGACGAGCCACCGTCAATTTGCGATTCGCCGTTGTCCAGGGACCATTCTGATGCATCCCTCTCACCGTCAACTTTCAAACCAAACTGGTTAACCGTCGTTCACGGATTATGGATAAATTGAACGGCTTCAGATTGTTTAGATTAGATTGTGGTGGTTAGAGAATGGGAAGCTCGAGAAAGGCGGTAGACTCATTGGTGGAAGTTCAACTTGATGGGAACTTGAATGTTGGTGTGGCTTACTAATACAGGTTGTGCAAACAAATGCCGTAAACTTTCTCTTCCACTGCTCCTGGCACCTGCAATGCTCCTGCTCCTTAATCCACATATTTCCGACCAACAGTCGCCCCATTCCAGACCATCACTTCGACCCATGGGTGTCATCCAACTCCTGCGACGACATCAATAATCACAGGAAGCTCTTTGACATTGTCTGGGGCTGTCTCGTCACTATCTTTGCATGCACCTGGGTATCTGTGCACCTGAACATTCCTCCATCTGGGTTGAGCCCGCTCGATCTCTTCTGGCGGAGGCTGAAGACAATGATCATAGCTGTGATCACCCCGGAGCTAGTAGTAGGATTGGCGGCTCGGCAGTTTTTGGTGGCACGTCAATATTCGAAAAGTGTGCTCCATTTCTTGATCTTTATTGTTCTCCTCGTTCATCTCTTTTCCCCAGAATACGGGATTTCCAAAACACACAGTGTCTTTATATCCATGGGCGGATTTGTCTCACGCGATGGCTGTCATCCTGTTACAACCTCGAAGCAGCTCTACAATGTCAAGGAATATCTTGCTGATATCTGTGCCATCGACGGAGAGGACATCAACAATAAAAGAAAAGGTGATGCACTGTCGAAAGGTCTGGCCCTTTCCCGAGTGCTATGGTTTATCACATAGGCTCTGGCGCGTGTCCACCAGCAGCTCCCTGTGACTGAACTTGAAGTTGCCACCACTGCTTTTGCTGTCATTAATGTTTTTATATGGATCCTTTGGTGGAACAAGCATCCATCTTCATCGGTCCACAAGGGTACACACCCTTGAAGGCACCTCTCTCCCGGTCGCTCCTTCTTCCCTCGACGGAATCCCTGAAAATAAAGGTAAAGCTGTTGAAGATTGGAAGACTGGTCGAGGTGCCGCCAGATCATGCTGAACATCTTGAACATCCACCCAGGTGTGTTGTACTGACAACCAGAGCCTGCTACGCCTCCTGCAATCACTTCGGGAATATTTCCCGCCCAACCTGTTGACTACATGAAATTCCTCAAGGCAGATGGCCTCTTTTTTGCGTCCAGGTGCCTCTTTCCAATGCCTTGACTTGGAAAAACCCATCAGAGGACCTTGATCAATCCATCGAGCAGTCGCAGGGTTGCCAACCACTTGAAGACCAATACTCTTATCCGCTCACAGCTTCCAAATTCCAATCTATGGCAGGGGAATATGTGGGAAGGGCTTCTCGGCAGATTAGTGGGCAGGTATCAACATTCAATTACAACCCTGCATCATACACTTCACTTCCTTCATTCTGGTCCTCAGACGATGATGGAGTAGAGGCCATTCGTTCCTTTTTCATTGAATGCTTTGTCAGCAGCGTGTTAGGGGCCATCCACTGTACAGCTTGGAACATGCACTTCCTGTCCACAGCCGAAAACTGGATCTGGAGGTCCGGTTCTTTGGTAGTGACTGTGATTCCCGTGATTCTATTCCTTGCACTCGGTGCCGCAGGGGTGTTGGACAACATGGATGACCTGCTGAATACTGATGATCCTCATGGTTCTCCACCCGTTGTGACCATCTTGTTGTGGTTTTCGCACCAATCCTATTGGCGGTGCCAGTCTACGTTTTGCCTGCCTCTTCCTCATCATACTTTCTCTTATTTTGTTGCACATGGTTCCACCAGATGCATCTGCCGACATCAGCTGGAGCGTTTACATTCTACATCTATAGGTCGCTGTGCATGTATGTGAATATATTTTCCCATTACATTCCGTGTCGTGCAGAGCAACTCCTCAGTTTGCACCTCATAACAAGTTGATATGTGTCTGTCTTGAAGTTTCACCCACTTCAAACCCTACTCAGATCACTGATAGTAATGTAGCGAGTGATTTCTGTGCAGAAGAGTCTTCTGTGACTCGAGTTTAGAATGCACATGAGGGCCAAAGACAAGAAGAAGTGATGTTATTATCACAATCTCCTGGTCGATTTGACTTCTATCTTGTTTACAAGGGTGGTGTGTAGATATCTCTTTCTGCAGAAACTGCTTACTATGTTGGCCTGGTTGCACAGTTTGAAGTGCATCTACTTTGTACAAGATGTTGGGAAAGCTATGTAATCAGAGTCAGGTCGTTGGTCTACTTTCTCTTCCTCTTCCCTCCCCACTGGCCATACAAGATTTCATGTCTGCAACATCACAAGACCTCTTCGAGAGGCTACCGCACACCTCTCTGCATTTAGCTAGGCTGCAGACTTTGTGGTAGAATTGATGATGTCAGTTTCTTTCTTTTCTTCAAATCATTGATTCATAGTATGAATGCGCACACTTCAAATCCAAATCAGAAAAACCAGCTTTACTTGCACATATACCTTTTGAATGACAATGAGTATTGTTGGCCTGAAAGCACAGCAGAAAGTGTGTCTGCTGAACCTAGCTTGCCTAGGTATTCTGAGCAGAAGGCCCTCGTTCAATTCGGGGTCAGGCCGTTCGGCTTTCTGAATGTGACTTTTTTGAAATCACTTGTCCGCAATAGATAATCCAGACTGGCGACGCTCGCGAAATTCCGTCCTAGTGCTATAACACAGACTACGATGGGCAGATGAACTCAGACTTTTTTGGACAAAACTACCATTAGCGAGCTGGCAGTGTGTCTGCTTCATTTCTCGAACCCATAGGTTAATCTTCCCACGGTTCGATTTGGTCTCGATTATAACAGGGACTGCAAAGAGGGAGCGCATCTGCGGTGCCAAAAGCATAAATAATGTAATAAGTAGAGGAACGAGTGGAATGCTTGCACGTAGCTCTCGACAATTGGAGCCACCAAAGCCATCGGAATTGGTGTCGGTGTAGACATGATCAATAAAATGATAAATCCGGTGTCCTTGGCGGCGTTAAAGCTAACACTTATATTGGAGATTGCACTGCAGGCGAGAATCCAATACGCCGACTCGGAGGTGTATTATCAATCATGCAAATCCAAACAAAGATAGCAACACGGCGATGAGGGGGGCCCAGGATACCAGCGGTTTCAAGCTGACTAGAACACGATTTCGGATTGACACCCAAATAATTATAAACCATGATCGCCGCTTAAATATGCAGCACACCGCTCGGCAACCATAACCACTGGCGCCTGCAGATGGCAGGCAGAGATTTCCGGAAAGATGCTGGCGTCAGCGTTTCGCAGCCCTGCGACATGAACCCGTAGTCGGTCACCAACAACCCCCATTTGTGTTTCCTCCGCCATCCGGCAGGTCGACGAATTGTGATATGTTGTGCCGACATGCGCGTTTGTGAACGCATCCAAATCCTCTTCGCTTTCGCTGACGGGAACAGAGAGATCATGAAGCGGGTAGCCGTCTGCACGCACAGCCCGTCCAAGAGCAAGCACCATTTGCAGGCCTTGCAGAGCGGGAGGCGGTCCTCTTCGCTGGAGAGAGTACCAAGGTCTCAGAGCGGTTTATCGTGCACATTGGGAGAATCTAGACGCACAGAGCCGGCCGATTTTGGCCGCAGAAGGGTACAAATATACGTGAATGACCCGTCAGACTTGCCAAGCTGCGGTGCTCGAGTACCCGAGGGGTTCACCGGCAGCAGCATGATCTCGAGGTTGGGGATGTTCAAAGAGTCGTCTCCGTTAAGATCCTTCTCTGCATCGGCTGCGATGGTGTGGGAGTTGTCGTCGAGGAGGGAGGAGCGCAGAGTGATGCTGGTTTGTTGAGTCAGGCTTCCAAGTAGTCCCTTCCCCGTGAAGAGATATTTGAGAAGTTGCCAAACCACGGTCAGAGGACTTTGTAAAAGTACATCGAGGCTATCTGCTAAGGGGACTTTTGTAGATGATAGGGACACTGATATGGTCTTGCTTTGAATTCGAAGGTGTCAGCCGGCAGAATGGGATGGAGAAACGACCAAACTTACTAAATGGGTGCCAACGCCTGGAAGATGTTTTCACGAATCCCGTGTTCCTTGAGATGATCTGCTGGACCGATACCACTTTGAAGGATCAGAATATGTTAAGAGCGGACAGAAAGAAGCTACCTTGTCAGTAATATCTGGGGGGTGAATATGGCACCAGCACACATGATGACCTCGCGATCAACAGAAACACGACGCGATGTACCTCCGGTAATCGACTGAAGATATACGCCGACAGCCTTCTGATCTGATATTCAAGGTTGAAGCAAGTAACCCGATGCAGATGTGGAGATTTCTCCGAGCTTGAGCGACCGCTTTGGGGAAAAAAGCGTCCGAAGTAGCGCTTCGACGGCCGTTGCTGTCGATAGTAGCATCGAGAATAGTGCAGCAGACGACGGCGGATGTAGGATCGTTAGCCTGGTCGATATTGGGGACACCCAGGCTCGGGAGAACCTAAGACTTCTGTGGGGAGAGGTGTGAACAAATGGGATATGTTTTAGATCTTAATTACCTCGCCACATATTCAAAATGTACATCGTCACTTCCTCGCGTCTTCCATGGTCCTTCAAAGCCGTTCAATATAAGCTAAACGAAAACAAATACGAAAAACCTTTTGAACCATGGTAGGTTGCAGCGTTCGAATGAGTTTCGCTTATTTTGAAATAAGGCTCGACATCATTCCATGCCCAACCCTTTCGACCAGCAAGTTACCATGCATTATATTCCGCGGGAACCGAGCGTGTATACAAGAGCGCGTCGACTTTTGATGTGCCCCCAAGAGCTTTCCCAGCGATTCAGTAGAAAGGTTTTGCCATCGAGAGCTTTTAAAGGTGCGGATTGCCATTTGTAAATGGGCGCATTTTCATCGGTTATGTTGGAAGAGATTACAGGGACCCCAGATGTCCAAACATCGACCACAGGACCTCGTTCGATGAGCAGCACAGTCGTCCGTGGATCTTCGCTCAAACGAGCAGCAAGTACGCAGCCTAAAGTTCCCCCGCCGACAACGATGTACGCGTATGTTTTGGAGATGTCTCGTATTGAACGCGTAGGATAGGGCATGTTGTGGATGGAAGGAATGCGTAGTTTGAGACCGGCCCGGCTGATCGCCGAGATTTGATCAGTACTCGGAATTTGCCGGCGCCTTGCGCTTGACGATGAGGTATCTCATTCGTCTCACGTTTGCATTGGGACTTGCGGTCTATCTTTTCGGTGCAAGCGACGGCGAAGAAGAAATACGAGGTAGAATCGAGGGTAGTTTCTGCCGACTTTCCTTCCTATTCCGTCTGACTTCCTTTCCCTCAGCTAACTCAATTACTCAAGCCGTGCATGCGCCTGGCATTCGAACCCTTGCATGCATGTGCATAGAATTCAAACCCCTGGGTCACTTTTCCGGCTTCCAGTCCTCAGCGTGGCCCAGCGAGCCCCTCTGAAACCGCTGGGGGCTATTCAAGGTCGATTCCACCGATGGCCGCCTTCCTTGATGAAGAGCCATTACCTCCCAGGTTCATCGTCCACTTCGCCGGGATCTCGAAAATAGTACTAAGTTATCCTTTCACCGCTCGAATAACAGCTATGCAGCCCGCCGCCTTCTAAGTCCACTGGCAAATGCAGCCTCACCAAAGAATGCAGTCGGGCAACCCGGGCCGATGGCCAAACGGAGATACACAGTGAAGCGCGGTGCCACTTTCACATCAACCACTTTCGTGTCAACATTTCTGTGTGCAAGTTCCTCTCAGCGTGTGCGCTACTTCCTCGAAAATTCGCTTGCTTTCTGCATTTCTTTCAGAATTGCAACACTGCGACTTGATTGGGTTGAATCCCACAAGAAAACTCTTACCATTCATTCGCGATGCAGCGACCGGTGTCGTCTTCAGACAGCAGTGCAGACGAGTGCGTCCTTATGCCACCTTTTCTATTGTTTTTTGCGGTCTGAAATCTGTCTTACAGCACTGGTTTCCAAGACTTCAAAGCTGCGCAAGCGGCGAATTTTCGCAAGCTCACTGGGACCCCAGGTCCTATCAAGTTCAAAGAAGCGCAGGTGGAGGGCCTGAAGGGCGACTCTATCCGTCATTCGACACCCAACAAGACCCGTCCCACCTCTCTGGACCAGACTGCCGCCTCGCGGACGCGCTCGGGGCAGCCAAAGCCCACATCCGCCGCCCAGCTCTTACAGCTGCTTGCCAGCGACAACCGCGAGACGGAGGAAACCCGGAAGCTCCTGCACGCCGCCCTCTCGCAGCTCGACATCTCCTCCCGCCGGCTCGCGGAGTCTGATGCCGAGCGCCGCGCGCTCGAGTCCGCGCAGCTCGCACAGACGGCGCAGAGCCTGCAGACCGCGAGTGCGGTGCAGCAGAATGCGGCGGCCGCGCAGGCGGAACTGAGTCTCTACAAACTGCAGATGGAGCACGCGCAGGCGGAGATTGCTCGCGCCCAAGATGTCGTGCGCACACTTGAGAACCAGCGCGACGACGCGGAACGTGCGGCGGCGAAGGCGCGGGCAATCGCGAGGAAGCTGCATGTGGAGAAGATGGCAGTGTTGGCAAGGGAGGAGGGCAGGAAGGAGGGCTACGAGACTGGATTTGGGCACGGACATCTGATTGCAGTGGCGAAGGAGCAAAGGAGGCTGGAGCAGAGGAGGGCGGAGGCAGAGATAAGGCAGCGGCAGATTGCGCCTCCCATGGTGGCCATGGCTGAGCCCGGCGGCGCTTTCATCGAGGAGCATTCTTCCTCGGGGGACGACGAAGCAAGGAGAGACATGACGAGAGGGCTCGCAGACGCTCCCCTACCGCGTACCGAGCCGCGGGCTGCGCGACCGCGCGATTCGTTGGATCTGGTGCGCGTTCAGCCCCAACCTGAGCCTGAGCCTACCCCTCGCACCCCTCCAACACAGACCCAGCCTGAGCCTGCGCCACCGCCCGTCACCGTCGTTATCAACAACAATCCCGCACCTCCGCCAGCGCAGCGACGTCCAACGTCCTCCATGTCGACGTCGAGCTCGAGACGTGCTAACGCGCCGCCCGTCGTTGCGCCGCAGCAAATGCCCCGCTCTCGCACGACGAGCATGGACGGCTCCCGCACGGGCTCGCGTGCTGCTTCCAGGACGGGAATGCATGTTTCCGGGGAATTCGTCGGCGCACCGAATCGTACGAGCACCGCGACGCCGCTGCAGACTCAGGATCCCCGGAGGAACAGTACTGCGAGCAGGACGGGAATGCGCGCTTCTGAGGAACCCGTAGGTGCACCGAGTCGCACGACTCCGTTGCAGACTCAGGATCCCCGGAGGAACAGCACTGCGAGCAGAAATTCGCTCTCGAACCCCAATACTGCCGCAGGCCCCAATACCGCACAACACCAGCCCAACACGACACAGCAGCGGTACAATCCCGCGCCGCATAATAACGCACAGCAACAGCAGTATAATACCAACGCTCAGCAGCGCCCCCGTCGGCGCTCCACTTCGACGCTCGACTCGTCCGACCTCGGGCTCGGGACCGGACCGCGGATGATGTCGATGGAGGCAATGATGCCACGGCTCGTGCCCATGCCGCCGCCACCACCGCGGGTGCCCATGCCTGCGCCTGTACTCCCGCCCCCGCCCGCACGTAGCATGACGTCGATGCCGCAAATGCACATCCCGATGCCCGCGCCGCCGCCTGCGGCCACACCTGTTATGCCTTCCGCCCATTCGCAACCACGCCCGCCGCTGTTTTCACAACCGCAGCAGCAGCCGCAGTTTGAGGTCGAGCGCCCCGAACGCAGGGAAAGGGAAAGAGAGACGCGCTCGCCGTCGAGCGTGGCGACGAGCTTGGGTACGCTGAGGCTCAAGTCGTTCCCTTCTGTTGGTGGGGGAATCGGGCCAGGGAATGAGGCGGGAGCGGGGGCGTCAAGGGAGAATGGGGCCGGTGTGGGAGCGGGAATGGGGATTGGTGGAGGAATGGGAATGGGCGGCGGGCGTGAGCGCGAGCTCAGTGTGATTCTGGAGCACGCGGAGGGCTCACCTGCCGGGAGCCAGCTCGGAAACAGCGCGAGCTGGGCCCAGCAAGCGTGGGGAGCACCCGGAACGCGCGGCAGCTCGCCGTATTCCGACCCTCGGGGGATGGAGGAGTGGCGCAGAGGGACAGACGAGGAGGTATGCGTGCATCTCGGCTTTGAACATCATGCTGATTATTCTTTGATGTGGCATAGGCACCGAGGAATACACTGCCGCCCCCGAGCCCGCTAACGTCGCCAGGGTTGCTGAGTCCTTTTGATGCGGCGAGGCCCCAAAATATGCATCCCCAGCCCAGCCAAGAGAGCTTCCGCTCGGACCTGCGTCGTTCGTCGAGTGGCAGTAGCTCGCACACGGTCAATATCACGATCGTCCCGCCCGTACGTATACAGTTTTATGTCCTCTCAATTTCTGACCTACCTGTTTCTTCTGCAGTCCCGACCTACATCTGTGGGCCAATCTGCGGGAATACCGACCCAAGGCTCAGGCGGTTTTCTCTCCCCAAACCATGCGCACGAGCCGGTCGTACCCGAAGAAGACGAGGAAGAGGACGACGACGATGACGACGACAGCGACACGTCGAGCGCGGCGGGTATGCCGCCTGGCTTCGTCCTCGGGCCTCTCCCTGCATTCGCCCAAGGTGTCACGTACCCGCCCGGCTTTGTCCCCATGAGCATCGGGCCTTCACCGCACCAGGCTCTCCCCCAATCGGGCACCGCTGCTGGTGCTCCTATGGGACCCGCTGCTGCAGCGGCGACACCGACTTGGGCTGCACCACCGCCGATGGGTGCTAATGCTTCCGCCGCCTCGCAACAGCCGACTCGTCCCTTGAGTCGTCAAATGGGCGGTATCTTGGGCGCACTAGCAGGAGGAGGATCAAGTTGGGCGGCTTCAACAAGTCCAGATCCCAATACTCAGCCGGTCCGTCCGTTGAGTCGTCAGATGGGTGGTCAATTTGGAGCACCACCAGGAGGCGCGAATTGGGCAACACCAACGGGTCTTGATCCCAATAGTGTAGCATCCCACCAACCTCCCCGTCCTCTGAGTCGGCAGGGCGGTGGTCTTGGTGCTACTCCCTGGACTGCACCCCCTGTCATGGGTGCGAATGCTATGGGACCACCCCAGCAGCCTCAGCATCAAAGCCAGGTCGGTGGTGGTGCACCAGGTGCAGCAAACTCAAACTGGAGTTTCGCCGGTGCGTATACGTTTGGACAGAACTCGACGCCCGTGACGCAGCCCCCACCGCCTCTGGATATCAACTTTCCAACACCCACCGTCCTCGGCGTTCCGGTGGGGGCCCCCACCACCCAGGCCGCGACACACGCTCCGCAGCCCACCCGACCGCAATCCTTCGTCGGTACTCCACATGGCGAGAACCCAGCTTTGCGGCCGACTACACCTCGGCCCATTTATGCGGCTCCGAATCCAGGGAATGCCGCTACTTTTGGTACGGGATACCCTGCGCCGACCCCAAGCGTCGCGGCGGGGTACCCTCTACCTCAATCGGTGGCTGGGAGCAGCCCCGCGACGACGACTCCGCACCAGCGTATCACGAGTCTCAACGCAGGTACGACGCCCGCCGCGTTCAACACGCACTCACTCAGCCGCCCTGCCTCGCGCGCGTCTTCGCGGCCAACGTCCGGCGGATTCTCGCGCTACAATAACAACCAGACGCCCAACCCGCACGCGAATCTAGGGATTACGAACCCATACACGAGCATCGCGGAGGAGGCCGCCGCCGCGAGCGGGAGCAGCGGGAGCAGTGCGTCAACCATTGGGCTCGATCAGACCACTGTCTTTAACACCTATGCGAATATGAACGCTGGAGCGCCCGTTATCCCTGTCATTCCGCCTTCGCCAGCGTATTCGTATCGGCCAATGCGTTGAGAGCATGCTAATGTATTTTCTGCTGGATTCGCTTACCAACCCATCGGATGGATTTACTGTATGCTTAGTTATATTTGTATTGTATATAGCCATTCTGCTACGAAATAAAGTGCTTTCAAGGAAGGATTCCCGACGCAAGATTCCCATAGGCAGGTATGAATGAATGTGTGGTATGTTTTCTGGTTCTCCATGGTCCCGCGTTTGATAGGATCATCCTGGTGGTTCAAGCATTCTGTCGTATATAGGGCTAAACGTGGTAAATGGCGCACCCTTCCAAAAGAATAGAGCAGTGAAGCTCCCGTCAAATCCAGAATGAAGGTTGAAAGTTGCTCACCAAATTCGTCCGAGATCCCCGAGCTGTAGTTGTGAAAAATAATAGGACTCGAAGATCGAGGGGGCATGCAGCAGCCCGCCATCTCCACTCAGGCTGCGCTCGAGCGGACGTCCAAATTGCATCTCCATTCCGGGTGGCCTCACCAGCGGCTTGAAGTTGAACTTAAGGAGGATTTGAGGTTTGAAGAAAATTTGGAAATGCCGTGGGGCTATGTATATTACCGAATGGGTCTGCGCGTAGGGATACTGTAGCCAGCGTGCTTTATTGTAGATGCAATTGATTTCTTGCCGCCATCTCAGTTGAGCAATACCGTTTCGAGTGACTGATTCCCAGTCGCCCGATTGAAAATAGCGAAACCGCATGTCTGGAATGACGTTATGAAGTCAATGGGTTGGATAAGAATAAATACTTGTTTGCGCCTTTTGAGGCGTCAAGTCCCACTTACGTGCGGGACTAGTTCCATCCGATGGCGGTGGAATAGTGCAGTGGCTAATTAATAATAATAAAACGGAACAAAAGAACACTCACCTTTAACTTACTAGCGTTTGATTTACTTGAAGGGTCTTGATTTTTGAAGTCTTGAAGGGTCTTGATTTCTTGAATCTTGAAAGATCTTGTTTTTTTTTTTTTGAAGTCTTGAAGAGTCTTGATTTCTTGAATGCTTGGTTTGAAGGGTCTTGACCAGTTTTGAGTTCTTGCCTCCTTGATTTTTTTGAAGGGTCTTGACTAGTCTTGAAGACTTGACAGTCTTGGGCAGTTTCCCACTGAGGTCTTGAGTAAGCCATCAGATCACAATGCCGGCGGGTATTTTATGTCGGTATGTTGCTGGAATCGAACCCGCGGCCCCCTCCTGGTGATTTACGGAGAGGGAGTGTTACCAACTGACCCATGAAGGCGTTGAAAGACATGGTTTCCTGCTTCCTAGGGACTGTAGCGCGCAGAGAGCGGTGCTATACAGGTAGGCAATGACGCTATTATCTGTAATCGTCGGTTCAAGGCTCACCGTGCGGTTTCTTTGTACGGCTGCACGATTTCGTGAGAGTGTTAAGGTTGACTCTCCATTTTATTGAACCGGTGGTCTCTACTGAACACCTGGGGACAGGAACGCCAACGATTCTTGGATTACTACTTTGGGCTTGATATCGTTGATCTGAGTCGAACGGGGATATCACTGGCGCCAAGACGCGTGAGACCGATTGTCAACGCGACGCGACGCGTCACACGTGACATTGCTTACGGTCATGACTTCGAACGTCTCTGCCGTCGACGGTCGTCGTCGTCGCCCGGGCTGGTTGTTCGATGGGTTCGCGGTGAAGGACCGTCATACTGGGCCAGACTATAGCGGGACTCGAACATTTGCATAAGCAATCTATTTCCACCGACAGACGCAAGCAAGCAAATATTCGATTTCTACAAGGACAATCCGAGTCGCATATAGAAGAGATCGAGACGATACAGAGGAAACCGGTGCCGATACATTTGAAGCAGTTCTATGGTACAGAGGAGACATCGATGATCTACGCAAGAGATAAAAGAAATAAGATACAGGTGTAGGTATGAGAGATAAAGAGACGATCTATATGAAGCACTCGGGCGGATATATATGGAGCATTCCACCGGATATATGAAGCAATCGGGGTGGATACAGTTCGTGGCATGGTATGGTACAGTGCATGAGATCCAGCAAGAGAATGGAGAAGAGAAGGGAAAGACAATCCGCGCGTTGAGATGGAGGGAGAGACCAGAAGGAAACCGAGCGAGCGAGAAGCCAAGCAGAAGGAACGAAACCCATCCCAATAATTGATATGATTGTAGACCCATCCGGGCGTCCCGCGCACGTCCTCCGCATCGAGCGTCGCCTTCGTCGTCTGGTTATGTGTGTTCATGTGTGTTCAAGTCTGATTACACTGTTGTCGCCTTGTCGTTCTCGTCGCCGTCGGCTCGCATGCTCACCGCAGCAGCCCCGCTCGCCTAAACCAGAGGAGCACGTTACTCCTCTGGTCCGGGCGAGCACGGAAGGGCGGGAGCGTCCCCCCGTCCCTCCGCGCCGGCCGTCGGCTTCCACAGCGCCCGACTCAAATTCAATTGAAACACGTCTGCGGCAATCAAATTTGAGTCGGGCGTTGTGGAAGTTGACGGCCGGCAGGGCTGCTGCGGTGGGCATGCGATCGGCGAGTTGGCGACGTTGGCGAACAACGAACTTGTGGCTTGACGACTTGACTTGGGGAACACGACGCGAGAATTGCGAATTGACGACTTGGGGCCGGGCCTTGCTCGAGTTGAAGGGGAGAGGTAGAAGAAGGGAAAAAACGGAGAGTAGATGTATTTAGATGGTGGATGACTTCACACTCGCCGGTTGCTTGCACGTTCTTGTTAATTCAATCGCCTACCGCCGCGGCACTGTGCGGCTCGGAACGGGGGTGTGTTTGCGTCCAGCATCGCGCCGGATTTGGTTGATGTCCACAATGCCGGGGGCAGGGCGGTAGGCGGAAGGGGTGTTGCGAGGAGCGCGAAGGTTCTCGGGGTCGTCCATGAAATCCGACGTAAGCTGGTACAAGGGAATTGCTGGAACGCCGGGGGGCCGGTGTATGCGGTACGCGCTGAAATCGGGCTTAGCAGAGGGCTTGGCGATATGATTGATGACAATGGGACTGGAGGCTTCGCAAGGCTCGGGCCCTGCAGCGAGCTTGCCGGCAGCGATGGTGGCAGAGGTGATAGCGGGCAGCGCGGCGACGGCGCCGGTGATTATGTGTTGCAGAGGCCCAGCGGGCGTGTCGTCGTTGACGAGGAGGTTCACCGCGAGGTCGAAGAGTCGATCGCCAGAGAGCATGAGATGTCCAACGCTGCTAGAGACTGGAGGATGCATGTCCTCAACCATGGACTCGCAGGGCAAGGTAGGAGCATGAAGCTGGAAGAATGTCAGAAAGAGGACAAGAGCAGCTCGCGGTGGACATACCATTCGACGTAGAATCCGGTGAGGGATATACTCTTCGATGGCCCCAGTCGGCTGGTGGTCTGAGGGAGAAACTTGAAGTAGAACCGCGATCCATGCGAGGAATGATATGTTGAGCTGAACCAGGAGTGTTATGAAAAGCAAGAGAACACCGATTTCAACGAGGAACGCGTCGTGGGTGGGAAGGTTGGCGAGCGACGCGTCGACGAGGATGCGTTCAAAGACAAAGGTCGCGTCGCTGTCGTAGAACGCGGTTGGTTTGACGTAGGACTCAAGCGGGACGACCAACTCGGACCAGCAAAGCTGGGTGCCGATCCACCCGTCGTTGGGGTCCGAGCTGGCGCAAGGATAGATGGACGAATGCTCGAGAAGGTCGAGCCGCTCCTCGATGGTACCGGGCCATCCGTCGTAGATTCCAAGGGACGGCGAAGGGGGAGGACGGAGAACAATGTCGGTGGGGGAGGATACCGACGCGACTAGCGCGACGAGGATGGTGGGAAGGAAGAAGACGAATTGGAGCATGGTGGATGAGGTGGAATGCTTTGAAGTGGGGGGACTTGTAAGCTTTCCGAAAAGACTGTTGCGGTTGAAAGCAAGAGTTAAGTGAGGCTGGAAATAAGCGGTGCAGGCCTATATACTCCCAGATCTGCTTTGTCAGCAGCGCGAGCACGGCGAGCAGAAAATGAATGCATTTCTGGAGTATGTTTTCAGAGAAACACAGAAACACAGAAAATACGAGGAAGGGGGAGGAGGAGAAAGAGCGCCGTCGGGTGACCCATCGTACGTTACTCCCATCACCTCTGATCGTTCTGCCTCCGTTCTCTTCCCCATCGACTCACAATCCCATTCGAGTCAATTTTTCCGCTCAGTTGCGCTTTAATTTTGTCCGACAAACCAGAAGGTTTCAGGACTCTAGTTGCAGTAAATATTTTCAACAGCTCTTTTTTTTTGTGACCACTGACCAGAACAGATGCGAATGCGACGTTGAGCTTACACTGTTTCAAAATTAAGCAAGATAGACTCCGAATAAGCATTCCGAATAGTAATCATAACCACTGGCAGGCGAAGGTAGTATCAACTCTAACTATGTGCAGACTCTGAGTCTCCCTGGGAAATTCGTGCCGTGCCGACGGTAAGGAGAAATTTACTTTGCGACTCGCCCAGTGGCCGCATGCTCGTCGTGGAAGACAGAGTTTCCCTACAATACTGACAAACTAAACCTCTTCATCCTCCTAACCAGTCCCCAGCATTAGCTCGTCAAAGTCCTCAAGCAACTCATCTAGTTTAACTTCTGGGAAGTCTGCCTCTTCCTCCTCCTCATCTTCATCGACATCGGCCACCCGCTCTGGCGGTGCCTCCTACACCACATCGACGTCCATGGCAAACTGCACCTTCCGTCGTCCCTTTCTTTCGGCACGACCCTCGCCGGGCGGCGGGCCCATCCATTCCAGATGTGGCAATGCATGTCACCTTATAATAATAACTTTTTCAGATAAACAGAAGACGCAAGCTCCTCAAGCTGCGACCGAATCGTCTTGAGGCTTGCCCATACTAATACGGTGGATGTTCGGCCAAACGGTGAGCATCCTGTGTGCGGCCATGTGTGGCTCGAGGACCAAGCGCTTCACGGTAGCGAAGCACACACTGTTCGACTTGAGGTCAACGAAGACGTAGAGTGCTAGGAGCAGCAGGTTGAATATGTTTTGCGACTATTATGTATGCTAAGACTGTTGTTCTTCATGGAAGACCGGGAAGAAGAGTTAGAGATTTGCGAGACGGTATATCTTGAGAACGTGGTTTCTCCAGTCGTGAGTAATAATCTGAAGTAGGAAATCGTAGAGTAGGTCGAATCCTCTCGTCTGAGAGACACCGTCCGTGCTGGACTTGATTTTCCAGCTAAGAACTGAACTGAACCGCCAACCAAAACAAATGCCCTCGTAGTGAGGGTGTGAAAAGGTAGGACCCCTGAAAATACCCCAAAATGTTAGGTTACGTGTTGGACAAAAAATGGACTTTTTGGGTCGGAAGCTTAGGTTCTGGTTGGACAAAAATTGGACCTTTGGCCTGAGTTTTGTCAAAATTTTATCACCCAAATCGCATTCGGTGAGGCGTTTTATGGCTCAAAAGCAGGAGATCCATAGAAACCAGCGGAAAACACCGCCAAAAACGGATGAAACACTGGTGCGATTAAAAAGTGAGCAATTTCGGAGGCGTGGGAGCTAGAAATTACCCTTTCAGGGTGATGCCATCACGTCCGGCTAAGTCCGGACCAATCAGCGTTGTTGGACAAAAAATGGCACTTTCGGCCAAGTCGGGACCTAACATTTTGGGGTATTTTCAGGGGTCCTGAAAAGGTCTTTCATGGGAGTTGAAACAATCGCCAAAAGGAGTAACAGGCAATCCAGACTCTGAGATATCTTGAAGAACGAGGAGGCTAGATTTGTAAACAGTCTTCCAAGTGGTAGAGATGTCCTGGGTACAGAGAGACGGTAGCGGCATTCCACTGCTACCTGTAGATCTCTTTTCGTAAGTTTCGTGTGGATGCGTCTGGCGAGATGAGTTTATAGTGTGGTTCGACTTGCTTCATTGTTTGTCATATGGTGGGAAAGAGGGTTCACGTCCCGGCGCGGAAATGAATGGTGAGCGGGACGACGCATCGGTCTTCAGCGCGGCGTTGTGGGCTAGCTTCAGAGTGGAATGAGGGGAGGAGAGACTGAGGGGGAATGCGGGAGGCAGACTGGCATAGTTAGGTAAGGGCGAGTTGGAACGGCGGGGACGAAACGGTGAGAGGTCGAGCAGGAAGACGGAAGAGCGCAGGAATTTTGACTTTGACTCGAGGACGGCCAAGGGTGTTTGTGCGTGTTACTTTCGGCCGCCTACAGCTTTTCGCCTACTTTTTCTGCACTTCCTCGATCCTCACTATGGCAGACTCGGAGGCGTCATCCTTATCCATTTTCTCGACAAACTTTGTAGATTTCAATTCCAAAGTTCAGGCCGCTGCCCTCAATGCGACCCGTAGCGCTGCCGGGCTCCCTGTGGACATCGCGTTCCACCGGTCTATGGATTCAGAGCTCGCAGAGGATCTTGACGCGTTTTCCTCCCGCGTGCTGTCCCTCACAAATAATCTCTTGTCGCTGGTTGCGACCGCAGATGTGTCCCAGTCAAGTCGCCAAAAAGGAAAGGCAAAACTGCAAAACCAGGATGATGTCGTGGATGACTTTCACTCGCTCATCGTTGACTCCATGGACCAGCTTCTAGAGCGTACTGTACGCCAAATTTTTCTTCCCTCTAGCTCTTTCCAATAGTTATGCAGGACATATGTCTCGACGAATTCCTTGGCCGGACTAAAGCTCCGTTGGTTGCAATTAACTACGACGCCCCGGGGCTGCGTAAGACTGTTACCAAGACCCCCGCCACACGAGGGCAACTTGCTCCTGCTGTGCAACACGCTTCGAACCTCGCGAAACCACAACTGGCGTTCAAGAACCCAGTGGATAACAATGACAACCCATGGTATCCTGCTCTCTCACACAAATTCAACGCACAAGTCCCCCTGGGCCATATCTTCCGCGATTCAGATGGGGAGGCAATTGTGTACGTTCTCTTCTCCATTCCCTCCACACAACTAACGTGTTGGCGTAGGCGTCACCCATACCGATATGAAATAACGCACATTGCATATCCACCGCGTATGTTTGTCACAACGGAACCCATTAAACCGACACCATTCGAGACCACGTCCGCAACTTGGGTGGCAACGCCCGAGGCACTCGACGCTATGCTAGATGCGCTCCGGGAAGCCCCTGAGATCGCTGTTGACCTTGAGCACAACAGCTATCGATCGTATGCAGGCATCGTTTGTCTAATGCAGATCAGCACACGGACACAGGACTGGATCGTAGATACTCTGGCGTTGCGTGCTGAACTAGCCACAGGCGCATTAAATGAAGTTTTCACTGACCCAGCTATAATCAAGGTGTGTGATGGCCTTGAATTTAGGCCAATTCTTAACTATTTGACAGGTCTTCCACGGTGCGGAGAGCGATATCGTATGGTTGCAGCAAAACTTCAATCTGTACATTGTCAATCTCTTCGATACCTTCCACGCCTCGAAATTGCTCGAATTCCCCCGCCACGGTCTCGCAAACCTCCTGGAGATGTACTGCGACTTCCTCCCGGATAAACGGTACCAACTCGCCGACTGGCGTATACGGTAAGCATCCCCTGATTTGTCCATGTCTTTGTCTGATCTGATGCGTGCTGCAGCCCTCTCCCCGAGGACATGTTAGAGTACGCCCGCTCGGACACGCACTTCCTCCTCTTCATTTACGACAACCTCCGCAACGCGCTCCTCGACCGCGCCGTCTCTCGTGCCCAATCCCAATCCCGTTCCCCGTCACCTGGGCGCCACTCGCCCTTGACTACACCATTAGAGCAGGTTCTTATACGGCAAGTGCTCGCGCGGTCCGAGGAGACGGCACTGCGGACGTACGAGAAAGAGGTCTATGACCATGAACGCGGTACAGGAAGCGGCGGATGGGATACGCTTGCGCGGAAATGGAACAAGGGCGCACTCGTCGCGGCTGCAGAGACACCCAGTGGTTCCGAAACGCTGCAACGCGCGGTGTATCGCTGCGTGCATGCGTGGCGGGACGAGGTTGCGCGCGCGGACGATGAGAGTACACGGTGCGTGTTTTCGTGTACCCACCTACAAGTCATTTATTTCTCTATTTACGTTCAGCTACGTGCTACCGAACCACTACTTGTTCCTCTTGGCGGAGCACCCGCCAGCCGATATGGCGGCGCTGCTGCAGAACTTCCAATCTGTGCCGCCAGTCGTTCGCCGACGGGCGAAGGAGCTGCTGGAGGCGATTCGCGCATGTTTGCAACGGTACCTTGTGAAGAAGCCGGAGGTAGTACCGACGGTGGTTACCGTAGAGCCAGGCACCGGGATGGAGGTGGATGAGACGGTGGTAGAAGTCGTCAAACCCGCTAGCGGCGGTGCGGGCCTGTGGTCGATAGGTGGGCACTATAGACGCGTATATATTACAACTCTGACGTGAGGTTTTAAGCTCCCGGTGCCTCGATGCGTGTGGTCGGTAAATCCGCGCTGTTCGGTGGCACCCTCGCCGCGAAAACGCCCGCCGTGTCCATCGCCACGTCGACCAGCGCATTGTTCGGGGCGAAAGGCGCGCCTACGGAGGTAACGAGTATTTTTTCTTGTCTGTTGTTTATACTGACGTATATGCCAGATCGCGTCGCGCTTCAAGGAGGTCGTCGCACGCATCCATAGCGCACTGGTGATTATCCCGTCAATGCCTGTCTCCGCAGTGCGTTTCGTGTACTTGACAATTCCCGCTGTCTAACGTTCTACTGCAGCCGGTGACTGGTGCTGATCTGATCGCGCAGGCAGAAGGCAAGCCAGCCCATGGGATGCAGGTGGAGGTGCCGTACGTCCCCGCCGCTCAACGTGCTACGAAACAGGTCGTGCAAGTGGTAGACGACTCGATCGTTGTCGTCGGGCAGGCGCGTCAGAAGAAACGTAAGCGCGCCAAGACCGACCCGGACCATGGCGATGGAGGCGGCGAGGACGCGTCTGGGACCCCAAAGAAAACACCAAAGAAAGGGAAACGGGAACCAGACACAGAGGGTGGCGAGGCGGAGGCCTTCGACCTTTCCGCCGTACCCAATATCCTGGATGATGTGCCCAACGGGGAGGATATGCGCGTCAAGAAAAAGAAGAAGCAGAAGCAGGCGAAAGGTGCGCTTAGCCCATCTTGCTTAAGACTGGATGCTTACAGCTGACCCCAGACAAACCATTCTACGGCGACTTCCCTGCGCCGCCCAAGGCGCACAGTGATTTGAAGAGCGGGAACCAGTCCCATACGTTCAAGTAGGCTCTGATCCGAGGATATCTTTATCCAGCACGCACTTGCATTTCCGTACAGTCCAGGATCGCGTTCCACTTATCTACTGGATTTATTTACCTGCAATTTCTGTATCCTCACATCATCCTCCTCATTTTCCCCCGCCTTCACTTGGTGTGCCTGCCATGTCGGAGGCTTATAAAACCCGTGAGAGGCTTATCAAGTTGGACCACGCGTTGAGCCTGGATTTAACCAAAAGTGGGTCCGCTGTAGGCGCCTTGAGGACATCACATCACTTCCTATCATTTCGGCGGCGACACTGCCCCGAGGAATAATTATGCAGGCGTCTACTAAGGATAGACGGCTTGCTCTTTGCTCGCTGCAGCTCCGCCGTCATGATGTCCTGGTTCTCGAGACATCGCCCCAGGCGGCGCGGAGCCAAAAAAGCGGCGGCCCAATCCCCTCCGCCGTCTAAAGGTGGCGATGTTGCCCTGGTTCGCATCTCCTCTGGTGTTTCCCAATGCCCACCCGCGTTCCGTGGTCCTAGGCGTCAAGACACCGATGCCACCCTTGTAGACGGGTCAGACTCGGACTCGGAGACTTCGTTTTTCGACCCCGATTCGAAAAACCCGCTCACGCGCTGTGCTAGCCCAGACAGCTTTGACAGTCTTCCGATTAAAAAGGAAAAGGCCGCTGCGGCAGCGCCTCGCCCGGCCGTAGCGCCCACTGCAAACCCTGATGACCCTACTCTGTGGAAGAAATTGCAGCAGACTGAGCCACAATGCTTTGGACCTGTACCGTTGGACTGCGAGGCGCCGACCAAGGTGCATCGGTCAAAGTGGAGCAAATTCGCGTCGGGCACGACCCATTCCATTTCCACAATACTCGAGGCGTCTATTGTGGTCGGAGAAGCTTCCAATATTCCTTACCTGAAAGGTCTCGCTGGTATCATATTATTAGTTTCCAACTCGGTCCAGGTGAGAATTGTATTTCGAACTTCCGATATCTTTGCTGATACTTTTTTCTTCAGGCCACAGAAGACAACAAAGTCGATTGCATAAGGCTATCGAAGATGGTTCTCGAACTGGCGTCTGCGGCCGCGCGACAGGTGGAAGAGCAAGTGGACCCTGATCAGTTTTCACTGGGGATTCAAAGCCTTACACGGTAAGGCCTCTTTCCTTCTATTCAAGCGCGCCTTTCTGACACTTATACCAGTGCATTTACTCGCATCCTCCAAGCCTTGCAGACGAGCCTAAAACGTTCTTATACACGGCGCCTCATCGAGTCAACTAATGAGCGGGACCTTCTGCGGGATTGCGAGAAGGAGCTTCAGCATTGCCTGGATGTATTCCAGGTCAGTCCCATCTTGTTCCGTCAACAGGGATATGCTCAAGAGTAAACTAGATCCGCTCCCACATCGTAACGCGTGTTGCCCTCAAGCGGAAGGACACTGCCGACGAAACATTCGAGGATCAAGTCTCAAATGTTCTACTGCCTGTCAAAAATTTGCTTACACAGGCCGTTTCCGAGCGTGACGACACTCTTGAGGTATGCCTGCGAGCCTTTTTCATGCATCGACCACACCACTGACTGGACAATGTTCTAGTTGTTTGAGCCTTCGGACGAACTGGTCGACCTTCCGCCGATGCCTCAAATATTCAACGGCCGAGATAACGATCTTTCCGCGCTCGTTCAGATGTTTGCTCAGAATAGTCAAGCTCATGCTGTCCTCATGGGTCAAGGAGGCGCGGGAAAATCGAGTTTGGCTCTGGCACTCTTACATCAGCCACAAATACAAGAACATTTCCACCACCGGCGCTTTCTCGTTAAATGTGCTACGGCCAAAGGCTCTTTAGGCCTGTTGTCCTGTATCGCTTCGGCATTGGGGCTGCCGCACATCCCAGACGCGACCAAATCGTCAGGGTACAAGGAGACCATCTTCGCCTCCCTGTCGTGTTCCAATGCTCCATCTCTCATCGTGTTTGATGACCTTGGTATGTCTACTTGCCTTCGCATCTGCCTTGCTTGACCTTGCTATTAGATGATGCGTGGGATCCTCCCGTGACTAGGCTCGAAGTCGAAGACCTCCTCACCGAATTGTCAAATATTCCTACGGTCTCACTGCTCCTGACTCTCCGTGGCACTCAACGCCCTCTTGGTCCTGCCTACAGCAAACCATACCCTGCCACCCTAGGACCGGTTTCCCCCGCAGCTGCCCGCGAAACTTTCTTCGCCATCTCGGACGTTCCTGAAGATGGTGAAGACGCACCACTCATCGACGTGCTAATGCACATGGTCGGCTTCTTGTCCATGCCCATCACACTACTAGGCCAACTCGCTCAGTACGAGCCTCTGCCATTCCTGATTGAACGGTACAGAGAGGAGGGCACAGCAATGCTTTCCAATGGGGATGTCAGCATGGAGGACTCTATCGAGGCTTCCCTGTACAGCGCCCGGGCAAGGGAATGCCCTGCCGCACTCGAAGTTCTTGGCACACTCGCTAAGTTCCCGGATGGCACGCCCAAGACCGAGGTTTCTGCCCTTGTTGTCAGCGGTGGACGATTACCCGGCGCGATGGTAAACAAATGTCTCAGCGTCCTCCACAAAACGTCTTTGGTCGTCGTCGTTCCACGAGACCTGGATGCAGGCCAGCCGGAAAGGCTCAAAGTTCCGGAGATCGTGCGCACGTATCTCGAACGACATGTACTCGACGGCGGACGGTTCCGAAGTACTGATGGCCTTTGATTGACAATAAAGAGTGAGTTCCTCTTTGTTGGGCGCACTCTTTCTGATTCTCATGCAGAAAAATAAAAACTGCACGAACGCTATCTGTGTGGACCTAATTTAAGCTACTCCTTATACCACTGACACTTCATATACCACCGTCAAGTTCTAATGCGCTCTAATTTATTATTGCCAAGTGCTGGTATGCCATTATATCTATGTATGCCTTTTCGATGTATGGACGGTGCCAAATTACCATCTATCTCTGCCCTTGTAGGGCCTTAAACCTACTTTCTTGATTTCTTGCCCTCTTTTCGATATTGTGCTGACGTGTTGTGTTTCATCTTGTTTTTGATCTTTGCCTCCTACCGTCGTGTCGACGTTCGCTCAACCTTGGTTGACAAAATGCTGAGCCCAATGGGAAACCAGAGGCCAACTTGCAAGCGCCGGATCTTCTCATAGGCCAGGAACAACCGCTTTTCCGAACTGAAATTCTGCGCAGAAGGAGGTACGTATGTTGAACGCCGCAAGTGACTTCAAGAGTGGTCTGATTCACAGTTCAAAGCACTTGATATTCTGATTAAGTATTCAATGACTCTGAGTCGCTACCTGTCGCTACAATCACGCGCCGTACCCTGCCGTACCCGCCGCTAAATATTTTGTGCTTGCTCGAGTTGGGCGCATCGATGAGCCGTCCTGACAAGATGCTGGCTCCCAATTCCTGCTGCGACCCGTTTCTTTTGAAATTGCACGACGTGCTCATGGAGCTGCTGGATGAGAAACGAGGACCTTCACAACATTCGCCCGACGGCACTGCGCTGCACATGGACCGCATCAATTGATCACTCCCGAATACCCCACATTCTCCCACATTTCGGCATTTCACCGTCCACGGGGTCGTCTGGGGTCAACGAAACGGTGACGTGCACGCTGCAGCTGATCTCGAAGCAATGCTCGGCACGCGTTTCCGCCTGTTTCCGCCAAGTTTCCGCACCCATAAATTCAAGCGCAAAATTTTAAGCGTGTCCGTGTTGCTTCACATTCAGCCATGAAGCTTACGACGACCGCCCTCCCTTTCCTCCTCGCACAGGCGATCCGCGTCTGTGCGCAGTCTCCTTTGCCGAAGAATGGTGGTTTGAATGATGAACGGCCGACGTACGACAACCCGGAGGACGCGGTCTACAAGGCCATCGAGCCGAAGCTCAAGACGCGCTGGACCGACGAGGTTGCGGCGAACCCTGACAAAGTGTGGCAGGAGTATCCTCGTCCACTCTTGCGTCGCGATACTTGGCTCAACTTGAACGGAGTCTGGGAGTTCCAGTTCGCGAATGGCTCGGACGACGTGAACAATGTCCCGGTGAACCAGACCCTGAACCAGCGCGTTTTGGTCCCGTACTGCATCGAGTAAGATTCCTCTTGACGTTCATTTATCACCTGCTCAATGTTTTGCAGGAGTGGACTGTCCGGAATCGCGCAACAGTCAACGTACAACTGGTAAGTCGTCAATAATATTTATTAGTGTTCGACGTTTTTACTTCCACTAGGTATCGCCGCGAATTCGAAATTCCTTCCACATTCTCAGACAACGTGGTCCTCCACTTTGCCGCGGTAGACTACAAGGCCACGGTCTTTGTCAACGGAGAAAAAGTCGGGGAGCATGTCGGGGGATACGATAAATTTGCCTTCGACATCACATCACACGTCCAGAAGAACGCAACGAACGAACTCATCTTGTTCGTATACGACCCCACCGACGACCACAGTGGCAATATCCCCATTGGCAAGCAGCGGATTGTGCCTTCGCATATTTTCTACACTGTACGCAGATTATTTCATTATTTTATCTCTCGACCATTTGCTCACTGAAACAATTAGCCTTGCACCGGGATCTGGCAGACTGTCTCGCTTGAGGCCGTTCCCAGCGCCGAATACATCACCGACATTTCGCTCCGCGCATCTGCGGACGGCACAGTGAACACGACCATTACCACGTCTGCCAACTCTTCCTCTCCAGTTTCCATTGCTGTCCTCGATCCCACGGACAACTCGAAGACGATTTTCACCGCCAACGGGACCGCCAACTCCCCCTTCTCCTTCACTGTCTCCCCCGCACCGCAGACTTGGTCCCCCGACGCACCCAATCTGTATAACTTGACGGTGACTGTCGGTAACGATACGGCCCAGACGTACACCGGCTTCCGTACCGTGGAGAGGAAGGAGGTTGATGGTGTTCAACGGTTTGTGCTGAACGGAAAACCGCTGTTCCAGTTCGGTCCTCTTGACCAGGGCTACTGGCCCGACGGTCTGCATTCGGTTGGTCTACATGATTTTCGACCGAAGCTGTTTTTAATTTTCTGCGATAGCCCCCCTCTTATGAGGCAATGGTCTTCGACCTTCAGTATCTCAAGAACCTCGGCATGAACTTCCTGTACGTCACGCCCTACAAGTCATTCATGAATAGTTTACCGATCTTTCCACAGCCGGAAGCATATTAAAGTCGAGCCCGACCTCTTCTACTACGCCGCCGACACGCTGGGGCTCATCCTCATGCAAGACATGCCCGCTCTCGATCTCCGCGCTCCCACCCCGGACCAGCAAACCGAGTGGGAACGCCAACTCGATATCATGATCCGCTCCCACACGAGCTTCCCCAGCATCCTCACCTTCATGCTTTACAACGGTCCGTCCACATCTACTATCGGTGTTTGATTTATGATCTGACGACGCACAATTTGACAGAGGGCTGGGGCCAACTCTCCAATGGTCCTGAAATCGAACTGACACCCCGTGTGGCATCCGTCCTGGCCGGCCACCAACTCATCAATTCTGTCTCGGGCTGGAATGACTGGGGCCAGCGGTTGCACAACCTCAGCGTCGGCGACTACCACGACAACCATCATTACTCCAGCCCGCAATGCGGGGCGCCGTTCTACAGTCTCGCAAGTACCCCTAACGATCCGAACCGAATCGGCTTCCAGGGCGAGTTCGGTGGTGTCGGTGTCAATACAACCATGTATGATTCCGAGTTTCTCATTCGATTTGAGTCTTGTACTAATCCAATCGCTGTAGTGACCATCTTTGGAACGATGCTGTTGCCATTGGAGCCGTTAATCAGACCTACGAAATCGACGAGAATCTCGACATCTGGAATTACCGTGCTTTGCGTGTACGTCTCCATTTATCTACCTGATCGACGTAGTTCCCTAACAGCGTACAGGTCATCGAAGAGCTGCGCGAGCAGACCGAAATGTTCAACTGCAACGGTGGAGTCTATACGCAAACGACTGATGTTGAGGGCGAAGTGAACGGTGGGTGTTTTCTTGTTTGCACGGTTGAAATGGACGGCTGATCTTTCCGTCGATAGGATTCTTAACATACGACCGCGAGGTCGACCACGTCGACACTGAAAAGTGGAAGGCTGCCATTCAGGCCATATACGATACTTTCGAGAAAAAAATCTCCGGGTCGCAGGAGAAGCTGTCCAGGAAAGACCTGATGATGTAGATGGCACAATTTCATAAAATCGCATCAGTGTTGGCGCGCAAAAGAGTTTTTGTAGTATGTATTAGATTTCATCGAAAGAATTTTAAAGGTCTTTTTACAAAATCACCGATGAAAGAGAACGGGGTCTGCCATAATAAAGTTTATCTGGTCCTCACGATAATTATCTGCCACCATAGACAAGTTCTGACCATCAAGTTGCATGTACGTCTGAGGAACAGTCAGTCTCAATCCAGTTATGTATAAGATATGACTACCTGAGCCTTGGAATAGTCATCCCATTGTGGTCCTGCAATGCGTTTAGTGGGAAGTTTTATTACTTTCAAGATGAGATTACGATCGCAGCCCTTCCCATCATTCGGATTGAGAGACACTGCAAAAGAGATCCAGTAATCCATCATCTGTATCGACAATGCTTCCGCTGAAGTTGAATTCAAGGTGCCGCCAAGAGCAGAGCTGGGCATCATGTATGCGACCTCTGAAGCATGGCAGACTGGAAGTGCAGCATCATTAGCACTTGAATGCATGAAAAATGAAAACAGACCTCCCAGCGATCCTGGCGGAAAAAGATCTCCAAGTCCTCCCGGGGGAGAAGCGTCGGGATCTTGAAATTTATACGCGAACGTAGGCACTTTGGCTTCGGCGGACATATACTGTGAAAACGCTCGGCGATGCCATTCGAAGGCAAAGTCTCCCACTGCCTCGTCTGCATCAGTAACGAGCCAGTGAATGTGTGGGAGTTAACTCACATACAGCGGCATACCTCTTATACTGGCTCCCCACACCAAAGGTTTCATTACCGGTACCAAATGGTGATCCTTGCGACAGATCATCGGCATACAATTCAAGAATCTTGTCCGCTGCGGCTTCAAGGGCTCCTTGTCCTTCCGGAGAAGGTGTCGACGGCACGATGATGTAGTCACGTATGTCATTCGCGGAATTCGTATCCTGCGGTACAAACAGTGTCCCTTTATCGGCATTTGAGTCATCTTTCTCGTGGGCAGGGAACAAAAAATAGTGCCCACCTTCATCCTTCACCGAACCAATCATGACAGGAAGCGGCGACTTTGGCGTCACTTGAGACAACAAATCTTCCATGAACCCACCAGGTCCGTCTATAACGGGGTTAAAACAGAGGTTCCCGTATTGAGCGCTGGCAACAAGCCAGGCTTCCAAGAGTAACGTAGTGTTGAAAACATTTTGGAGGCAAGAAAATGTATGGGTTGTATTTGTTCGGCCAGCACATTGTGGGATGGAGGAGACAAACGTCTGCCATGCAGGCTCCCGATGAAGAGAGTCGAACTGGGGATCACGATAGCTGGATTGAATAATCTTAGGAAAACGGAGTCAGGGTTGCATTGAGGAGTAGATCTAGATGAGCGGGCTCACAGCTCCCCGGGCAAGGCTTTTGAGGCTTGGTCCAAGGATGTGAATATCCACGGAGTGCGCGCCAGCGGACTCGCCGAAAACAGTGACCTACATGTACACAACATTGAGGGTATTTAGTAACCAAAAACCACGCTGAAGGTAATTAAATTCAATACCTTGGAGGCATCTCCCCCGAATGCGTGAATATTCTTCTGCACCCACTGCATGGCGAGAAGTTGGTCACCAAGTCCGATATTAAGAGAGCCCTTCGAAATGGCTTCGCGACCCTGAGGGAATCCGAATGGTCCTAGCCTGCGAATGAGTTAGAATGTTACGACTCCGCAAATGGGAACCAATAACCTGTAGTTAATGCTTGCATAAATCGTCGGTGTACCCTGAGGCAAATTCAGTCATACATAATTGATTTACAGAACGGGAGTTCTGCACCCTCTCCACGCTCCGAGCCACCAGCGCGCTGCCATCATACAAAGATGATACCCCGTCTGTCAATGGTTATCGGATACATAAGCTGGTAAATTGCGTGTTACTTATGAAGTCCCCCTGCGAGATAAGTACTCAATAATCAAGGCGGGACGAGTGAACCAAGAAACCCACGCCATGTATATAGAACATAACGGGCAAGCTGTCTTGAGTAGTTACGTTCGAGGGCTTGAAAACGTTGATAGTGAGGCAGTCTTCCGAGCTTTCAGTCATAGGATTCTACAGTAAAAATGATTCTAATTTGTATAGCCATTGAATATACAATGTGTACCTGCTGCAAGCATCCTGGACTAAATTGCGTCGCATCAAACTGAGAGACATGCAACGTAGGCAACAAGCTCGTAGGCATAAAGCGCAGCCGGCCGATGGGAGGGACCGCGTATGGGATGCCTTGCAAGCAACAATTGAATTACACGCTGCAACAGGTAATAAAGCTCGTCACCTGCAAATTTATCGACACCGGCCACTACTAGCGTAGAATATGCACCATGTAACGTGGTCTTCCCAAGCTTAACTTGCGGTTCGGCGTTGCAAAGCAGGACGCTAGTAAGGAGGAACCTGAGATGATGCATGGAGGAAAAAGCAATGGTCCAGCTGCTTTGGACAAGATATATACTTTGCAAGATTTTTATCATCACGGGAGTTGGGTGAACGCTGCGCGGCTGCCAGTGCGGCACCCGCCAAAACGCGTCCACGTGATGATTGACTTTCTCATCCAGTTTCCTTCTCAACTCATTCTTCTGAGTCCTGGAAAGCCAGCTGCACGATAGACGCTCGGCATTTATACGCGCCTTGATGGATCGCGGTGATGATATCTGTAAAAAATATGGAAGCGCCGCAGACTGTTTTCTGAGATGTAGAATCCTCACTGGTTCAAAATCAATGCCTCTGACCTACCAGTTTCCCGCTTTCGTCCGATGCTGACAATCCCCTGCTAATCACAAGACCGATTCCCGGACTCGACGCTATGTATCCTTATCCTTGACAGGAACGTTCCGTTACCAGCTGGGGCTGTTCGTGTGTTCATTTTCTCAGTAGTTTGAACTGGTTGATGGCACTTTTGCACGAGCGACTCGGTCCTCTCCGTTACATATCTCCTGAGCACACCTTCTTTGCCGACGAAATTCCCAACCTCTCGTTCCTTACCACGTTGCTCCCATACTGCACGCCAACGGTGGTGTACGGACGCTATCTTCGGTCGGGCACGTTCGCCGGCAGTTACCAACGCAGAAGGTGAAGCGATGCTTTTCAGATGTTTGAATAGCCTTCTTGAAGGTCTCAAGCGACTTATCGCAGAGGTAGAGGAGAGTCCGCGTATGGTCCGTGTATGTGCTCACTCACCTTGACCGTTCAACAGTTGTTCCGCCAGGCCGAGGGTTTATCACGGCTGAGGAAATGTTAACGTTATGGTGTTTATTTTAGGGGCTTTTATGCTTCCCTCGTCTGCTCAACGTCTGCTAGGTGGTTGCCTTCGATACAGCGGTGAGTTGGTTTCGCTCCCTTTTAGGATACGCTTAAAGGAGCCCCTGGTGCTAAATTTGGTTCCATTTCCTACTCATTCTGGACTCTAAAAACCTGCAAACAAAGTCTGAACGATCGCCACTCACCCTGACTCCCAGGCCGCTATGCCCGCCATGTTCTCTACAGTGGGACACGGCGCTGTCAAAATCAAACGGTTTGATTGTCGGCCACTGAGGTTTTTGCAGCGTCGAGTGTTCTTTGTTCTGTCAGTCCGAATGGCTCGTTGACTGTTCTTCTTTCCCCCATCTTGGACAACAATCGCCCTGTCTGTGGAGTGGGAATGAAAGTCGGTTTGCATCCGAGGTGAGTCCCGGCAGCGTCGGACGATCAATCCGTCCTCTTCGTCCCCGTCTCGAACTACCAGAAAGACCGCGCGGCCTCACCTGTTCAACGTTTTCATCTTGCATGCCATCTTCAATCCGTTTCCTTGTCGTCTTCTAATCAATTTCTGCCGCATACACGGTTCTTTTTGTCGCTGCGATTGGTTGATTAGACCGCGAAATAACTTGTTGTTCTGAAAAAGTCGAATGGCGGCCAAAACACTGGTGCTATCCTTGTAATATACGGCTCCTGTTGCAGCCCAGTCACCTTCGAAAGTTCGCGTGATCTTGCCTCGCGCCTCGGTTGTCTGCGCGTGGTCAGGGTTGTAGATGTCAGGATGCAAAGAACAGACGGTCGAGGAACCCCTTTTGTTTCCTTAACGTTGTTCGCCACAAAAAAGCAGGCCGAAAACGCGTCCAGCGTTGCATTTGATGCGAGATTGCCGCAGTCGATAGATTCTGGGAAAAAGCGGAGAGCTGGCCCTTCAGACGGACGATACCGTAGCGGTACACTCTGGAGTCTGGAACGTGTTTGAGTGTCAAGTCGAGGACACCCAAAAGGGACTCGATCACCTCTCTTCCTCCAATCCTTCATGACCATAGCCATAGCCATTCCCAACCCCATCCCTGCCCGTCGCCGCCGTCGCTCCTTGTCCTCGTCCCCCACCCTCCCCGACCTTTCCTTCGACCCCCCTCCCCGCCCCAAAAGCACTCCTGGAGAGCGTCCTCTTCAGCGCCGCCGCCAGAAAAGCCCGCCCCATGGTGACGACGACGACACGAGCGACCTCGACCTCGAGATCAGCGCTGAGCCAGCCGTCATAGAAGACGACGAGGAGGAGGGAGAGGAACAGCCAGCAGCACCGCCGATCGTGAAAAATCTCGATCATTGTGATTCGGACTTGCTTCTGACCACCATCCTCGTCGCAGGCTAAAAAAGCCCACAGCAAGGGCATCACAATCCTTCAAAAGGGCCTCCCGCTTCCTGACCGCCCGACACGCAAGCTCCCCGCTCGCATCAAGATGGAGGCCGACTTGCCTGTTAATCCGATACCGGCCAACCCCGCGATGCTTCCCGTGCAGGCGCATGTTCCGCGGGCAGGAATCGCGTCTCCGCACCGCCGCTTGTTTGTCATTCTCGAGCAGGCGTGTCTCGAGGCATACCGCATCTCGGGCGGGCCCGCCAAGGGCAAGCGAGGTGGTGCAGAGGGCGAGGTCAAGTACACGCTGCTCAACTGTGACGATCACCAGGGAATCCTCGCCAAAACGGGGCGGGATATTGCTGATGCGCGGCCGGATATTACGCACCAGGTGTGTAAATCTTTTATTCGAGCGCATACCTTTTTTTTATAAAAAAAATCCAGTGCCTTCTCACGCTGCTCGACTCACCTCTGAACAAGGCCGGGTTGCTGCAAGTGTACATCCACACCGCTAAGGGCGTTCTCATCGAGGTGAACCCTCACGTTCGCATCCCGCGTACGTTCAAGCGCTTCAGCGGCCTCATGGGTGGGTGAACGCGGTATATATTTGCTGCACCTAATCAATCACGCTCGCACAGTCCAACTCCTCCACAAACTCTCCATCCGTGGCGTCAACGGACCCGAGAAGCTGCTCAAGGTCGTTAAGAACCCCGTCACAGACCACCTCCCTCCGAACACCATCAAACTCACGCTTTCCGGCGACGCCAAGACCCAACGCCTCTCGTCGTACCTGCCCACGCTGCCGCAGACGCACTCGATCGCGGTGTTCGTCGGCGCGATGGCCCGCGGGCGGGACGACTTTGCTGATGCATATGTGGATGAGAAGATTAGCATCAGCGAGTATTCCCTCAGCGCAAGTGTCGCGTGCGGCAAGGTATGTTGCGCGAACTCTGGAGTTCGCAAATCGTATACTGAGACCGTGTAGTTCTGCTGCGCGCTGGAAGACCTGTGGAACGTCGTCTAGACGCACACACACTTCCCTTCAAATCGCTATCGCTTTATTCCCGCCCCGCCTTGACATACCTTCCCGACGTCCCGCCCCATGCTCCCGCGCTCTTTTTTTCCCGCTCTCGTACTGTTAAAAACCCTGCATTGTAGCACTAGAAAGCATTCAACCGCGCTGTATGTACATTAACCACTACCACTCCCTCTTCCTCCCACTCCTTCATCCGACCTGCGTTCCTGCACGTCACTTGACCTGCTGTTCTGCACGTCTCCCATCTGCGGCCTGCATCTCTGCACGTCGCCCGCCGCCGCGACTCAACTCGCGCCCGCCCCGCCCCGCCCCGCCGCCCGTCCGCCTACTCTACACGGTGACGTCTGCCTATCTTACGAAGGCGAATGCAACGCAATCCTTGCCGCCGTGTACATACATACGTTTCCCTAATTTATGGTAGTTGTGTAATTGAATTTGGTGGAACCTTGGATAATAAATGGTGGGGACGTTTAGGGCATAATGGATCATTGTCTGGGAGCTCCGAAAACGCGTATTCGAATACTGAGAACACGCACACATACAAATCAACTTTCAAATCGGCGGTCACCAACGGGGAAATGAAAGAAATGTTCGACCGCAAGAATACTACGAATTCAAGATGCTACACTTTACACGTTTCTTTTCAAACTCCGAGTCGTCCCACCGGTCAAGGGCATTAACTCCGACCCTGCCTTGGGATATGATACCTGCCCACCTCCGGTATCAATGAAATCGATGTCCTCTTGACCGTAAATCTCCCAACTCAGCTTGGCCCATAGTGCAGGCGTCGCAAACGCGAGGGCGCGCCAAGTATGACATACCCGCAACAAGATCTGAGGCGCGTACTCTGGAAACGAATGATAGTACCAGGAGCTGGTCTCACATAACATGAACATGTATATTTCTGCCAGAAGCTCAGGTGGGAGGCGGCGCCAGGGTGAGAGAATGAGCTGCATCTGGAGCGCGCATTCTTCGGCTGTGTCCTTTTCCTTCGACAGGTACATTCTTGTCGAAGTTGACCTAGGTTCAGCTTCGCCGGAAGTGCGAGTGAGCACAAGCAGCTGGTTGACCCGTTTGTCTATGGCCCCCTTTGTTTGGGACAGAATCGAGCGTGCAATTTGCAGCTGTGTGTACGATGGAGGAGCATTTGAGTGCACCAAGTGCGACAACACCGATTTATCGATGTGGATGTACAGTCAAACCCCTCGTAACCCATACGCCTGAAAACCCATAGTCCCTTAAGACCCATGATTTTTTGATGTAACCATGCCGGTGGGCGGGGAAAATCGCGGCAAAACCCATACGTCCGCAGATACCCATAATCCATAGTAAATTTCGCTGCCAAAAACCCATAATATTACCAAAAAGGGAAGGTTTTGTAATGATCGGACACATTTTGACGACACATCTGGACCGCCCATCACTCGCGAGTCGCCATAACACCCGGAACGCGTCGGCGGCACTGCCGAGCTTTGTGGAAACGCTCGGCTACATGGATGCGCACAATCTTGAGGTCTGGCGGTGACGTAATCTACCAAAAATGGCTTTTTTTTGGTTCATTTTTATTATTTATTTGAAAATATATATTCTATAGACCCATATACCCCCAAGACCCATACTTTTGAGCTTCCACCAAATGGTATGGATTAAGAGGGGTTTGACTGTACATGAAAGGCGATGATTGATGCCATCATCCATCCTTCATTCGCCGGGTCTAGTGTCGATGAGTCTTATTCGGGAACCACCGAGAGGCCTGCCCAGGCCTAGCTGACTCACTGCCGGTTCCGGCAGAATCCCTGACCACTGTCCCACGCTATTATAAGTAAATGTTTGGTGCATGTGGTAAATAAATATGAGAAAATATTGTAATCGAGAACCTCCTCGGGACGCTTCGCAACGAACTTCTGTGCAACATGAGGACTATATCCATCAAAAATGTGGAACAAGTATGGAATGTGCATCAATATACTGATGGCATGCTGCCGCTCTGGCTCTCCTTACGGGCAGCAAGACGGCACTCTGATTTCATTTCTGCTGGACCTGCCGCTGACAGAGTTCAAAGTAAGCTTGTGCGTTATTTCAAGTACGATGTTGAGTATAGTCCTCCAGCCTATTCACCTCCACTTCGTAAATAATTACATTGCTAGCAGCGCTACGCTGCAACAGGCTCCATCTTTTGTTGTTCATGACGATGTGTGTAATGGTAGGTCCAATTCAGTGCTTCAGATTTGTTTGCAATTCTGCTCCTACTAGTGACGTTCAACGTATGCTAAATTCAGGCGACAAACTCTCCTTTGAGTCGATGCTGCGCAGTTGCAATCCTACGCGAACACAAGCATTGTATTCCATAGCACCGCCCCAGCGTCTCAGCCAGCTTCTCGCATGGGGTTTGCCGTATGTGTGTAGTCATGGTCATCCACGCAGCAATTCCGCATTTATTTAGTGGTGCCCCGTACTGTGCTTTGAACCGATTTCGGATACCTTTACTCTGGTAACCATTCCGCTCAGGCCCAAGAAGCTCCCAGGTTCTGCGCCGCAGTTTTCAACATCAAGTACCGGCAACAGCTTTTCTGATTCACTTTGTTCCTCAAATGTGCTCCCTTCCCATCAGCAGGTCTCCTCGTCATTCTTACTACCGCGTGGCAAGTTGAACCTTTCGATGGAGAGGACTTCCGGATATCTTCACTGTCTTCAATATTTGCGAGTTCCCTCAATTGTGGTGCTTACGGTGATTTGAACTTGAAACATCAACTTCTCCGCTGTCAAGGCTCAAGCTTCCCTGATGTCTATTGGTATCTTTCAAGCGCGTTACTGCAAATTTCCAAAATGCACACAACCCAACTGATGCAACACGGCTCCACCGTCCACCTGGATATATCCCCGGACACAGGCATTAATACTGCCATTGCAAAAGTCTGTCCTATTTCCTCAGTGAAATTGTATTATGCTACACTTCTCAGTGATTCTACTGCTCACTGTCGCTGTGATTCCCTTCCCCTCCGTAGATCTTGAGTTGAAGCGTTTCGAGATAGGTAGAGGAGACCATCTCTGCCTGTCTGCGCTGGCACATAGTTCGAAATTGAACATTGCCCTCGCTGCTCCGGGTCAGGGAGATGATTCGAATCAACCGTTGCAGCAAATGCCCACCTACTGTATTGATGGTGTCTTCGAGTCAGCCTTCCACCGAAGGTGCATCAAAAATTCGCTGCAGGAACGTACCCAGCGAGTCTCATTCATACCTTGTCCAATATTCAGTAAACTTCAGCACATTGACCCCAGATATAAGGATATAAACTATTTCGACTCACTGGACGCCGCTGTGTGTGTCTTAGCCTAGCCGATCCTCCCTTGTGGATCGAATATTCACTCTTTCTCCACGGCATATAATTCACCCTTGAGCATTTCACAGTTCGACCAAAGGCTCGGGCTTCTCGGGCATGTTGAACCTTTTGCTCATGCTCAGGGTTTCGCTCAGATTTGACTTATAGACCAACATGAACAACTTCGGCTACATTCTACTCTCCGGTCTATCGGAGTCCTTCAGTTCTATCTAGATTCTACCATTGCGGGCTCACGGATCGCCCTCTCTTACTCTGACTTTATACTTTAACCTGAACCTTGCCAATCCGAGGCTTCACAATCCAACCACAAGACTCTTACTGTCTGGGCGCGCCGACTTGGATCAACGAGCAACACGCGATCCTTCAAAGCAATCAACACACAAATAATACTCAAATGTAGTCGCTGCGCCTGCGACACTTGACGCTAAATTGATATTTAACTTCGCTTGATTTGGAATGAACCCGCAAGTCTACTACTTGTATCTCCAGTTTCATTCTGGTGCCGGCATCCTTTCATGTTGGGGGCTCTTCGACTCTTACTCAGCCCCTTGTCCATCGATCTGTTGTTGGTTGATCTCGCTCGTGTTGGTACATTTGTATCATGTAAATATATACTCATGCAATAATGAGCTTTTCCCTCAAAATTTTTGTGCTGTTGGGATTTCTCTGCGAGGGCAACACCGAGGCTTCGTTTATACTGTCACTATAATGACGTGCTGTTCATGAGATCTTATTGACTTACTATTTGGGCAGTCTGTAATGTGTTTCAGGACTTGAAATGCTGATTCAAAAGTTCTCTGGAATCCCCACCGAGGATCTATATCTCACAGTTCACTTATTTTGTTACCCAGTAGTGTAGGAGACACGAGAACACGAGTGGTCAGTCTGTCAAGAGAGACTAGTAGTGTAGTAATATGCACGCTTGCACAAGATTTCCACTTTGAATTCCGTTTCAAACTTGGCTGGCTGCACCAGTCTGAATGTGTTCGAAGAAATGGAGTCCAAGACAAGTGCAGAGGCTGGAAGTTGATCCTGTCGTTCGAGTTGAAGTGAACGTATAACAACAAACAATATTCAAATTCGGACATTAAATGCGTGCAGTTCAAGTCATCCAAACTTGAGCCAATACAACTGCCTAAATCTAATCAAGTCTTGGTATAAATCAGCTCACCTAAACAATTCGAGTCGCGTGGATTAGCGAATCCACATCCCAGCCAACTACATCATCATCCAGCAACTAGTTAGTGACTACTAGTTTGAGTTTGAGTTTGAGTCTCGACCCCACAGACTACTCGCCTTGAACTCTCGTTGGTGAAATCGAGAGATTTTCATGCGTACGCAGGGAATCTACGCACTTCGGACGCAGAGTTGGTCGCGAACGGCTTAGTGAATGGCATCTGTTCAACACATTCTGTGAGCGTGAAACCCGTTCATACGCCCGCCTCGATATGCAGTGCACCGAGATGGTGCAGATAGGAAACGCTGTGCGGAGCGATTTGACGGCAGGGGTGTCGAGACGTGGTGATATACAGTTTCAGTCTCGAGAGTGAGAGAGCCTCAGAGCTTTGAACTTGCTTTGAGCGGGGCGATGCTGATGATGATGGGCCCGTCCGACGATGCAGCGACTCTTGGTGCGGGAAGTGCGTGAATTGAATTTAAATAGCTACTTAACGGAGGCTAGAGATAATCTCTTTCTTAGGTGTAAACGTTCATTCACCGGTGCTTGGCTGGCAGGAAATAGCAACTGGCAAGAACGTGATGCTAAGTGTCGGATAAGTGTTCGTGAATTTGATGGGCTGGACGGGCCCATCAAATGAGTCAGCTTAGGATGGAAAGCCTTGGTCCGAGGACCTGCAGGCGTGCCGAGGCCTGCCGAATAAGACTCATCGACTCTCCCCCCTCATTCGCAGAACCCATTGAACCTCGTCAATAACCTCTCACACCCGCCTTTCACCCAACCATGGCGAGTCTCCATTCTCCATTTCCTTTCGACTCGTCAACCTTACGATGGTTTTTCGTCGTTGTAGGCGCGAAATCAAGAGAAGGCGCAGTCGATGCTGTACCGCTTCCGGGAGGCCCAAGCTGGGGAGCTTGGGTTGGGAACTCGTGGGGACCGAAGGCCGCGTATGGCGAGCGCCTGCAAGAGCCTCCGCGAGTGCGAGCGGTGGCGTGGGGAGCTCCTGCGTGAGATTAGCCGCAAGGTCGCTAAGATTCAGGACGGTATGTGTGTGGTTTTTCAAATGCAGAAATATACCAAGTACGAGATACAGCCGGGCTGAGCGACTATGAAACCCGCGACCTCAACGACGAAATTAACAAGCAGATGCGGGAGAAGAGGCACTGGGAGAACCAGATCGTCGCGCTCGGTGGGGCGAATTACCGCAGGAACGTCGCAATGTTGGATGATGATGGCAAGGAGGTACCAGGAACGAAGGGATACAAGTACGTCTCATATTTTCGCTATCATTCATCTGTGGAATCTGAGCCGCCCTGCAGGTACTTTGGTCGTGCAAAAGAGCTCCCTGGCGTGCGCGAGCTCTTTCAGTCGCGCAAGAAAGATGAGGAGGAGGAGAACCAGGCGCTTGCCTATTACAAGAAGTTCATGGACCAGGGCCCCGCTTATTACGGCGACTTTGACGAAAATGACGCGCTGAAAGAGTACGAGGGGGCGGCGGAGGATGAGGGTGCGTTTTTTTGTCCCGCAGGGAGGATGTACTTTATTGACACGAATTCGACAGATTGGGAGGAGGCGTGCATCAACTTACGCGCCGCCCTCGGACTACCCGAGGACGCGCCCATACCCCGTCCGACCGCAGATGCTGACGTCGCGATGACAGCCGCAGACA
Organism: Mycena crocata; assembly: GCA_029281795.1. Classification (NCBI taxonomy): domain Eukaryota; kingdom Fungi; phylum Basidiomycota; class Agaricomycetes; order Agaricales; family Mycenaceae; genus Mycena; species Mycena crocata. Next base: position 16,263 of record JARJCP010000229.1, on the reverse strand, counting down.
ACCCTGCGGCCACACCCGCCGACGACCCGAAAGCTGCCCAAACGCTCGCGCATGCCCAGACGGCGGCCTCGTACATGCCCTTCTTATCGTCCGCCATGCTCCTCCCGCCCAAGATGGCGACACCCGCCGAGATTGAGGGTGTTCTTCTTGCGCTACGGAAGCGCGCACTGGTTGAAGAGTATTTTGGGGATGAGACGTAGAATGTAATCCATGATTGTACTAGTATTGCGCCCCTAATGAAACTCAAAAGTACGTCTCGAATAAAGAGAGTTGTACGAGAATCACAATCATTCACTAATCGATACAGAGTTGACTCTAATACAGATGTAAGTCTACAACACTAGAAATGACTGGCCAAGTTATGGCTGCGCTGCGGCTACGGTTTCGTCCCCTTTGACATTTTCTGTAGTCACTTCATCCTCCGACACACCGTAACCCTCCACCTTGATATCGTTCAGTCCTAACTCCTCGTCCTGCTCCCAGGTCCGATTGTACGTCTCAATGACCATGTTTGGATCAGGGTCTGGGGCGTACAGATTCTGGACGTAGGAGTTCGCCAACGGGTCGTCTATAATGAGCGTGAAGGGTCGAGTAGCGTCTTTGACCTCCTTCAATTTTCCGAGGAACGTCTCGAACGTGCTACGTCCTTCAGCGTCGGAGGCGTCCCCGGAGGCAAAGACCTTCTCGGAGAGTTCTTCGAAGATCTGCTCCAAGATACCCTCCAGGGTGGTGAACCGTCCGCCAAGAGTCCCTTGCTGCAGGACCAACTCGATCTCGGGAATCTCGAGGCCGGCGGTTTCACTCTAAGATGACGATGGTAAATCACGTTCAGTGCGGCGAATGACGACGCACCTTGAGAATGTCCCGGCTAAGGTCGTCCCGATCCTCGACTTTGAGTATGATTCGTTTGCCCTGGTCAGAGATCGCCGAGCCCGACTTGACTTCATTGTCTCGATAACCACATCGGTCGCAGTTCGTGGACATGATAAGGACATCCTAAGTCTGAATAAGGGACTATTGATAATCCACGCCGAAGCAACGCACCTTGAAGTACGGGATGAGAACTTTCTTCATGAGCGTGTCGAGAGGATGTCCGCAGCTGGAGCAAACACCCCGGAAGACGTATATCTCCTCGTTTTCCGCCTCGACGATCTCGCCTGAAGGGTCTTGCTCCTCCTCCTGCACGCTGGACAACGGTTGCTCCTCTGCCGCGGCGACAAGTCCCAGATCGATATTCTGCTGGAGGGTTCTGGGATAGGTGCGCATGTTCCACTTGGGATCGGCCATACTCCCGACGAATTCGATCCAAGAGTTTCCCGCTGGGTCATCAAGTTTGAGCGTGAAAGCGGGCATGGGAAGATGCAACTTTTTAGCGGCCGTCCCGACCTGTATCTTGAGTTCGTCGGCATCTGCTTCCTCGTCTTCCTCGTCCCCGAGAATATCCTTCAGTTTCACGACAAGAGCTTCGATTTTGTCGTGACCTTCTGGGTCCTGGATGCGGCGCAGCGGCTGGTCCATGCTCAGGTCCGCGACGACATCGCGGATGAGCCCTTCGACGGTAGTCAACTGGCCTCGGCTCGATGCAGGGAGCGTCAGCTCGTACTCTGCGATGTAAATCTCGCACGTTGGCGATCGCACAATCTGCCGGTCGAGATCGGGACGTTGTAGGATCCGCGCAGTGTAGACTGTTCCCTCAGCTGAATCATAGCCATTGAATAAAGAGACGAAAATGAAGTTGAGAGCAACTGACGTCGAATAGACCCAGCGGACTGGATCTCGTTGTTCGTGGCACCGCAGGATTCACACCGGAAGGACATCACAATGACCTCTCGAAAGTACGGAATGGATGTAAGAAGGAGACGGGTGACACCCTACTGCGATTTATTGAAGATTTTCCTCGAAACTACAGAAAGTGTTAACACGGACCTGTTCGTGGCATTTCATGCACAGTGACTCGATTTCCTGGACCACCTTTTCCTCCGTGTCTTCGAAAACATTGGTGGGCTCAAGAGGGCTGTCAGGTCGGTCCTTGAGGAGATCGGTCTGATCTGCGATGGTGCCGATGGAGGGAAAGAGGGTTGGGTCGCTCATGTCGTGTAAACTGGTAGTAATTGAGGACTCGACTTTGCCGCAGTATAGGTATGGTCGAAAAGTTGACTCGGTATGATTCCTGACTTGGCGTTGACTGGGTTGCAGTCTGTCTCGGTGGCCCAGATTAGAACGTCGCCGCCGGTAGTGTGGCGGGAAATAGCCTTGTGAAAACTTGGGTTTGAGGGCCGAGGCTGTGCCCGGCAGAACTCATATTTATTTTATTTTATTGAATATTATAACGTGACCCCTAACATTCACAAATAAATTTCTCGCTTCAAGTTCAAGAATATGGACGCGATTCTTTTGGCGAATAGCCATTCAATACATAAGGGGTGCAAACATTGAATTTCTCATGTCCCGCGCCGATGATCTGGGACGTAGGCTTCATAACAAGACACAACAGGCAAATCGTGCACGGACATCAGCGGATGAGCTTTGCTCTCAATTGGGATGGTCTAAGCACGCGCGAGCTGCTCAGGCCGGGCGGTTTGAGCACAGAAAACGCGACGGGATCCGGAAGGGGCTGAACGACGTGCGGATCGGTCTTACCAAGCGGTGGATGAAGGGGAAGGGAGCTATCTTCACAGAAGCTTCGCGCGAAATGCTTCGAGACCTGCTCGCTCTCAAGGTTCCATCGATGAGTATTGATGCGGTTATTCATGCCGTTGGAAGCGGGCTGGGATTGCAAGTCCAGGACCATGTCAGCGCACGACAGGTTGGGCGAGTGATGGAGGAGGCGGGCATTGCTTCAGATATTCAGGTGGCGATGGAGATTAACGCGTCGAAAGGTGTGTTTCTTGCAATTTTGACATGTCAGATGGTTATTAATTTTGCAAAGCTGTAACGCTCAGCGGGGATGGCACAAAAATCAGACACATTGATTACAAGGCAAAACACGTTACATTCCGTGACCCTGCGACTGGACAACCAATTACCCGCATTCTCGATATCACATCTGCCCCGGACCATACAAGTGAAGCGCAGATGGCGGGATGGCGAGCAGTCATTGAGGACGGGCTAATCAAGACCTACAACACGTTGCCGCTGGGTCAACTCAATCCCATCGATGAAGACGAGTTCATTACCTTCATTAAAGCTCTTGGAACCGATCACGCGAATGACCAGAAGAAACTGGCGCGTCTCATCACAATGTGGACGACAAACGCTCGTAAAATCATGGTTGGCAAGTCGTATCTGTCCAGCCTCGAGCTGCAGTCTTACCTCCCGGAAATCCTGCGTCTCAATGACGAGAAGATCAACAACGTGGGCAGCATGGATGCTTGGAATGCACTTCCTGAGGAGAAGAAGACTGCGTTGGATATAGAAGTCTGCCGTAAATTGTGGGCGCATTTTGGTGAGACTAAGTGGAAGGATCTCTCACTGGAGCCGCGAGCCGAAGCCGAGGCATTGGTGTGGTGTGGGTGCTGCATGCACAAGGAGATGAATTCTGTGAAGGGTGGAGTACAGGGGATGAAGCTCTTTTGGGAGTCGATTGGAGGGCCGGCACCGGTGAAGCTGATGAACAAAGCAAACGATGCGGCGGTCAAGAAGAGCGACAAAGCTTCCGCTGTCGCTGAAAATGTGCTGGAGGCATCCGAAGGCGGTGCAGTCAAGGTCACCAGCCTGCTCGGGTCGCTTTTCAACCACAAGGACGACAAACACAGTCAGCAGGATACATTCAAGTCATACTTCGAGGACTTCCTTGGTTACACCATCTCATGCCCCGACATGAGCAATACCCGCTTCCAATCTCACTGCGATTGCGCCATCTTCATCATCCTCTACCTGCCACAAATTCTCTTTTTCATGTCACATATCATGTACAGCAAGACAAAAATCGGGCTGAACCACCTGGAGGTGAACATTCTGAAGGGCCTTAAATGTGTCTCGACTCTCACCGAGCTCTGTGTACTTGGGCTTTATGCGATCGCTGTCAGCTATCTGTACATGCACATCGTTCGCGCTACTGGAGATCGACACATGAACACGCTGGATCTGGGTCCGCTGCACGAGAAGGTCGTTAAATTCTGCAAGGCGGTTGCAGACAACCCTGACCTTCTTCTCACTCCGGATGCTACATTTGTGACAGGCACACTTGACGGACAGCCGTGGGAGCACTCAGACATCTTTTACGCGATCCAGCGTATGGCATCTGGGCTTCCAAACCTTGCTGGATGCTTGAGAGCGTTCTTTACCGGCGCCGCAGACACCTGGAAACAGTTTGGCGAAGAATTCCGCGCTGACGGCGTAATTGCAAAACTTTCGGCTGCCACTCGTCCCAAAATTTATGTCAATCCAACCAACAATCACAACGAGGGCGCTTTGGGCCGCCTACATCGCGCAATTTGGACCGCAGCACGTCTTTCGCTAAGCGCTTACAATGCGAGGTCCAAATACACCGTTAACGACACACACACTTTTCTCCGGAGTGCTGCAATCACCGAAGCCCTTCGGGGCTGGTTACGGGCGGAGGCACGTCGCAGGATCGATTCCGGGCGGGATAGGACACGTCGCTGTTCCCTCATCGAGCATGAGAAGCTGGTGGTACGAGACAAACAGGCGGCAGAGAGCCAAAGAAAAGCCCGGGCAGCTCAGAAACTGGCTGAGCTACGGGACCTTACGCCACTGTTGGATGTCGAGTGGATCCAGTCGAAGCACCGGGCAATTACGGCCATGGAAATTTCCAGCAGATAAACTGGCATCATCAGTTCGTCGAGGTTGGTACGATCCCCCAGAAGACACTAATTAGCAAGATGGGAAAAGAAGACAAGGTTACACAACTGATTACAGCCGTCCATCGCTACAACCGTGAGATCCTTCCCAAGCTGGAGATGCTGGCGATGGCCGCGCTGTCCGTTGGAGTCTTGGACTCTCAAATGGAAGACGGCATACCGTTAGTCGAGAGCTGGGATGCCGAGGATGAGTTACTGGAGGAGGACATGCTAGATGACTACAACTAATCATTTATATATGTGTGCAACACAGATTAATATGTATTTACTCATACAACTAAATTTAGAGGATGGAACCAGGGAGACTATGTGCAAGGAAAGGACCGTTTGCGGGGAGGTGAATAGGGGGGATCATCCAAATGCAGTAATACCACTTTTTCCATCACTGATTTCCCGCAGCGTTGCCGACCACCCTTAGATGTACTCAAGGTACTTCGGCAATGGCCAGCTCGGTTAAACCAGGGAAGAAAGGAGTATCTGAACTCTCCATCAGAGTTCGAAAGAAAACCAGGTGAATATCTGAAATGTCGAGAGTTTGGAGGCAGGGCATGAGGCGATATAGATTAGATACGATGCAGAGCCCTTCAGACGAGCCAGAAGCAGTAAAGGACTGGACACACTGGGGGCAAGGTGCAAAATAACCTGCCTGTATTTTGCAAGTATATTCAAAGTATTTTACAAATATACACACAATATGACTGCAATATATTGGGTCTGTATTTTGTGTGCGTATTACATATATGCTTCCAAAATACACACTATATCCCAGGTCTGGATATAGTCAGGATATTTGCTAATATGCACCATATATCTTTGCAAAATCCTGAGGTCTGATAGCTACCATATATGGACTTGGGATTTCGCAAACATATTGCAACCAAACAGTCTTGAAAAGGAGAAAAAAAGACCTTCCAAGAAAGGAAAAATCCAAAATTATATTGATAGAAGCTAATCCCTGTGATGAATTCCAGCCCAATCATGCTCTTAACTTCTATGCTTGAATTTCATAAAGTCATTGGCACAGATTACCCAGAGCTGGTGTAAAAACGGTAGCTATCAAGTGGCTAATGAGGCTTGATGCTGAAACATCAAATATTACAGCCCAGTTAACAGATATTGGGGATCTTTTAGTGATTGGATCACAAAAGCTGTATATTTAGGACATGTCCCAGCTTCACAGCCACAATGATATCATTGTTGTGAAGATAAAAATCATGATTTTCAGTCAAACTACTTCTGTCTCTTTCCACAATGTTGCTGCTAAGGATGCTTTCCAAGAAATCTGTTACTACTTCTCAGTGCCAGCAATTGGATGCTATGGAGATCAGGGTTAATCTCCCAATTTTGTCTCTCATGAAAGATAAAAGCAAGATCCAATGGATTTACTGTCACATTGTTGAATTCTTACTCACTTTCTGAATCCTGTCTTATTTGTTTTTCTTCTAAAATAAGACCTTGAGTGTAGAGAAGGGCATAATGTATGAGCTGAAGCCAAACCCTCCATTTTGGACCAAGTTCAGTGGGGATCAGCCTCACCTGCTTCTACTGCTTCATTGGCTTTCCACATAGTTGAATTAGGAACAGTTCTTGACAGTTGTGCAAGTATTGTTTCGGAGTGGATCATAATATAGTAGCAAAGTGATACCAGCTTCTATCAATATAATTTTGGATTTTTCCTTTCTTGGAAGGTCTTTTTTCTCCTTTTCAAGACTGTTTGGTTGCAATATGCACTGGATGAACATTTCGAGTTTTTGACTGCTAAAACTGGTGAAAAATATTTAAAGTTTTACATCAATTTTTCACTGCAAAAGTTGGTGAAAAATTCAAAAGTTTCTTACCACTTTTCCAAGTTAGAATGAAAGTGAAAAACTCGAAATAAAATTGATAGTTTCTTTTAGAAGATTTTCATCAATAATGTTTCGGATTTTACAGAACATTTCTTACTGCAAAAGTTGGTGAAAAATTCAAAAGTTTCTTACCACTTTTCCAAGTTAGAATGAAAGTGAAAAACTCGAAATAAAATTGATAGTTTCTTTTAGAAGATTTTCATCAATAATGTTTCGGATTTTACAGAACATTTCTGGCTGCAAAAGTTGGTGAAAAATTTGAAAGTTTCTTATCATGTTTCTGAGTTAGAACAAAAGTGAAAAACTTGAAATAAAATTGATAGTGTCTTTTCATCTTTTTTTTTCCGTCAGGACAACTTGGCCTATGGCAGTCAATCCGCGCATTTAAGTTTTCATGCATATTTTTCCTGATACAATGTGGTTTTCAGCTGTTTTCGGTGAAAATTGCTGAAGTGAGTGAATTTTCAGATGTTCAGAAAAAATTCTTGTTTTCCTGAAAAGGGTAATGAAGGTTTTTACAATGGCCTCGGTCTACTCAAAACCACCCTCACATCCGACTTCCGCCAAGGTTTGCCTCTAGCGGAAATAAAATACCTCTATAATCACCTGTTTGCAGGGAGAAAGCGGAAGTTAAATCCATTGTGGCACCGATGGCTTGGCGGTGGATTCAAGGCAACAAATGGGTGCCCCTGGGTGCCAGGCATCCAAAATCACCCTCAAATTCAACTTCCGCCAAGGTTTGCTCCCTGCGGAAATAAAATACCTCTATAATTGGCTGTTTTCAGGGAGAAAGTGGAAGTTAAATCCATTGTGGCACCGATGGCTTGGCGGTGAATCCTAGTACACGAATGGGTGTGCCAGGCATCCAAAACCACCCTCAAATTCAACTTCCGCCAAGGTTTGCTCCCAGCGGAAATAAAATACCTCTATAATCGCCTGTTTGCAGGGAGAAAGCGGAAGTTAAATCCATTGTGGCACCGATGGCTTGGCGGTGGATCCTAGTAGACGAATGGGTGCCCCTGGGTGCCAGGCATCCAAAACCACCCTCAAATTCAACTTCCGCCAAGGATCGCTCCCAGCGGAAATAAAATACAGAATTTACGACTGATTTTTGACCCAATGGCAGAGCGGAACTTGAATCGGCAGAGCTGCTGCCACCTCGGAAGTGCTTCCAGTGGCATACGGTCACAACCACAGCCTCGGCCTACCCAAAACCACCCTCAAATTCAACTTCCGCCAAGGTTTGCTCCCAGCGGAAATAAAATACCTCTATAATCGCCTGTTTGCAGGGAGAAAGCGGAAGTTAAATCCATTGTGGCACCGATGGCTTGGCGGTGGATTCTAGTGGACGAATGAGTGCCCCTGGGTGCCAGGCATCTGTTATATACTGAGCCAAAGGGAGGACCGTAAGCCCTGCGGAGGTCCGGACCGTCCGGAAATCGGAAGGAGTCCGGAAGCTCGGACAAGACCGGAGGTCGAAGGTCGGCTGTTCTCGCAAGCACCACAGCTCAGAAGGGTGTGCGACTGCCTGACTGTCAAGCCGGGACAAGAATGGAAAGGTTCCACGATTCGGAGAGCTGCCGGAGGCGGACCGGAGAAGCGTGGGAACCGGATGATCCGAATCGACCGGAGTTCATCGGAAGCAAAGACGAAGAGCGTAAAGGACGTCTGGAAGTCGAAAGTACAACCCCAGAGTCGAGTCAAAGACAAAGGGAAAAGTGAATGACTTCAGCCATGAAAGGAAACATGGAACAACGTTAATTTTCCAGATAAGGAATACATGATTGGACTAGAGGTATATATAGAAAAGCATGTGTCTTGTTCTAAAACGAGTAAGTCAAACTAATGTCCTAAAATGGAACAGGGACTTGAAGATAACAAAAGGAAGTCCAAATGTGGAATAAGAACTTAACGGATAAACGGAATGGCATAGTAATACTGGATAGCATAATAGGGCCGAAGGTCCGGGGCGATCGAGGAGGTCCGGACCGGACCGGAAGATCGGAGTTCGGAGTACAAGCCGGGAAGGAGGAGGATGGAGTGCTAAGCGGCTTGTGCAGGATCGACAGGATGTGAAATGTGCAAGTGTCGAAATCGTCGGAAGGAAGGACAATGCGCCGGAGAGATCAGGGAAGCATGAGAAGGAATGATAAAGGTAAAGTAGAGCATCCGGACGGAGGACACAGACCGGAGTCCGGACTTTCCCAGGGCATTGGACCGGATCGTCACGAACAACAACCAGGAGTACCCAAAGAGGAAAAGAGGAATAAGTCGGAGAAGTGGATGAAAAGCCGGAGGGATGTGACGTGACCGGATGTGACATATCTCTATGCTGTTGAATACCATGCAGGTGGATTGTGATCCGGAGCCGGAAGGCCCGGAGATTCGGAAATTGGAGTATGAATGGATTCCGGAGTTGCATGGATATAACAGCATCCAAAACCACCCTCAAATTCAACTTCCGCCAAGGTTTGCTCCCAGCGGAAAGAAAATACCTCTATAATCGCCTGTTTGCAGGGAGAAAGCGGAAGTTAAATCCATTGTGGCACCGATGGCTTGGCGGTGGATTCTAGTGGACGAATGGGTGCCCCTGGGTGCCGGGCATCCAAAACCACCCTCAAATTCAACTTCCGCCAAGGTTTGCTCCCAGCGGAAATAAAATACCTCTATAATCGCCTGTTTGCAGGGAGAAAGCGGAAATTAAATCCATTGTGGCACCGATGGCTTGGCGGTGGATCCTAGTGGACGAATGGGTGCCCCCGGGGGCCAGGCATCCAAAACCACCCTCAAATTCAACTTCCGCCAAGGTTTGCTCCCAGCAGAAATAAAATACCTCTATAATTGGCTGTTTTCAGGGAGAAAGCGGAAGTTAAATCCATTGTGGCACCGATGGCTTGGCGGTGGATTCTAGTGCACGAATGGGTGCCCCTGGGTGCCAGGCATCCAAAACCACCCTCAAATTCAACTTCCGCCAAGGTTTGCTCCCAGCGGAAATAAAATACCTCTATAATCGCCTTTTTGCAGGGAGAAAGCGGAAGTTAAATCCATTGTGGCACCGATGGCTTGGCGGTGGATCCTAGTGGACGAATGGATGCCCCTGGGTGCCAGGCATCCAAAACCACACTCAAATTCAACTTCTGGCAAGGATCGCTCCCCGCGGAAATAAAATACAGAATTCACGACTGATTTTTGACCCAATGGCAGAGCGGAACTTGAATCGGCAGAGCTGCTGCCACCTCGGAAGGGCTTTCAGTGGCATACGGTCACAAACTCAGCCTCGGCCTACCCAAAACCACCCTCAAATTCAACTTCCGCCAAGGTTTGCTCCCAGCGGAAATAAAATACCTCTATAATTGGCTGTTTTCAGGGAGAAAGCGGAAGTTAAATCCATTGTGGCACCGATGGCTTGGCGGTGGATCCTAGTAGACGAATGGGTGCCCCTGGGTGCCAGGCATCCAAAACCACCCTCAAATCCAACTTCCGCCAAGGATCGCTCCCAGCGGAAATAAAATACAGAATTTACGACTGATTTTTGACCCAATGGCAGAGCGGAACTTGAATCGGCAGAGCTGCTGCCACCTCGGAAGTGCTTCCAGTGGCATACGGTCACAACCACAGCCTCGGCCTACCCAAAACCACCCTCAAATTCAACTTCCGCCAAGGTTTGCTCCCAGCGGAAATAAAATACCTCTATAATCACCTGTTTGCAGGGAGAAAGGGGAAGTTAAATCCATTGTGGCACCGATGGCTTGGCGGTGGATTCTAGTGGACGAATGAGTGCCCCTGGGTGCCAGGCATCCAAAACCACCCTCAAATTCAACTTCCGCCAAGGTTTGCTCCCAGCGGAAATAAAATACCTCTATAATCGCCTGTTTGCAGGGAGAAAGCGGAAATTAAATCCATTGTGGCACCGATGGCTTGGCGGTGGATTCAAGGCAACAAATGGGTGCCCCTGGGTGCCAGGCATCCAAAACCACTCTCAAATTCAACTTCCGCCAAGCTTTGCTCCCAGCGGAAATAAAATACCTCTATAATCGCCTGTTTGCAGGGAGAAAGCGGAAGTTAAATCCATTGTGGCACCGATGGCTTGGCGGTGGATTCTAGTGGATACATGGGTGCCCCTGGGTGCCAGGCATCCAAAACCACCCTCAAAACCAGGGGCACCCATTCGTCTACTAGGATCCGAGTGGTTTTGGATGCCTGGCACCCAGGGGCACCCATTTGTCCACTAGAATCCACCGCGAAGCCATCGGTGCCACAATGGATTTAACTTCCGCTTTCTCCCTGCAAACAGGCGATTATAGAGGTATTTTATTTCCGCTGGGAGCAAACCTTGGCGGAAGTTGAATTTGAGGGTGGTTTTGGGTAGGCCGAGGCTGTGGTTGTGACCGTATGCCACTGGAAGCACTTCCGAGGTGGCAGCAGCTCTGCCGATTCAAGTTCCGCTCTGCCATTGGGTCAAAAATCAGTCGTAAATTCTGTATTTTATTTCCGCTGGGAGCGATCCTTGGCGGAAGTTGAATTTGAGGGTGGTTTTGGATGCCTGGCACCCAGGGGCACCCATTCGTCTACTAGGATCCACCGCCAAGCCATCGGTGCCACAATGGATTTAACTTCCGCTTTCTCCCTGCAAACAGGCGATTATAGAGGTATTTTATTTCCGCTGGGAGCAAACCTTGGCGGAAGTTGAATTTGAGGGTGGTTTTGGATGCCTGGCACACCCATTCGTGTACTAGGATTCACCGCCAAGCCATCGGTGCCACAATGGATTTAACTTCCACTTTCTCCCTGAAAACAGCCAATTATAGAGGTATTTTATTTCCGCAGGGAGCAAACCTTGGCGGAAGTTGAATTTGAGTGTGGTTTTGGATGCCCGGCACCCAGGGGCACCCATTTGTTGCCTTGAATCCACCGCCAAGCCATCGGTGCCACAATGGATTTAACTTCCGCTTTCTCCCTGCAAACAGGCGATTATAGAGGTATTTTATTTCCGCTAGAGGCAAACCTTGGCGGAAGTCGGATGTGAGGGTGGTTTTGAGTAGACCGAGGCCATTGTAAAAACCTTCATTACCCTTTTCAGGAAAACAAGATTTTTTTCTGAACATCTGAAAATTCACTCACTTCAGCAATTTTCACCGAAAACAGCTGAAAACCACACTGTATCAGGAAAAATATGCATGAAAACTTAAATGCGCGGATTGACTGCCATAGGCCAAGTTGTCCTGACGAAAAAGAAAAGATTAAAAGACACTATCAATTTTATTTCAAGTTTTTCACTTTTGTTCTAATTTGGAAAAGTGGTAAGAAACTTTCAAATTTTTCACCAACTTTTGCAGCCAGAAATGTTCTGTAAAATCCGAAACATTATTGATGAAAATCTTCTAAAAGAAACTATCAATTTTATTTCGAGTTTTTCACTTTCATTCTAACTTGGAAAAGTGGTAAGAAACTTTTAAATTTTTCACCAACTTTTGCAGTAAGAAATGTTCTGTAAAATCCGAAACATTATTGATGAAAATCTTCTAAAAGAAACTATCAATTTTATTTCAAGTTTTTCACTTTTGTTCTAACCCAGAAAAGTGGTAAGAAACTTTTAATTTTTTCACCAACTTTTGCAGTAAGAAATGTTCTGTACAATCCGAAACATTATTAATGAAAATCTTCTAAAAGAAACTATCAATTTTATTTCAAGTTTTTCACTTTCGTTCTAACTTGGAAAAGTGGTAAGAAACTTTTGAATTTTTCACCAACTTTTGCAGTGAAAAATTGATGTAAAACTTTAAATATTTTTCACCAGTTTTAGCAGTCAAAAACTCGAAATGTTCATCCAGTGCATATTGCAACCAAACAGTCTTGAAAAGGAGAAAAAAAGACCTTCCAAGAAAGGAAAAATCCAAAATTATATTGATAGAAGCTGGTATCACTTTGCTACTATATTATGATCCACTCCGAAACAATACTTGCACAACTGTCAAGAACTGTTCCTAATTCAACTATGTGGAAAGCCAATGAAGCAGTAGAAGCAGGTGAGGCTGATCCCCACTGAACTTGGTCCAAAAATGGAGGGTTTGGCTTCAGCTCATACATTATGCCCTTCTCTACACTCAAGGTCTTATTTTAGAAGAAAAACAAATAAGACAGGATTCAGAAAGTGAGTAAGAATTCAACAATGTGACAGTAAATCCATTGGATCTTGCTTTTATCTTTCATGAGAGACAAAATTGGGAGATTAACCCTGATCTCCATAGCATCCAATTGCTGGCACTGAGAAGTAGTAACAGATTTCTTGGAAAGCATCCTTAGCAGCAACATTGTGGAAAGAGACAGAAGTAGTTTGACTGAAAATCATGATTTTTATCTTCACAACAATGATATCATTGTGGCTGTGAAGCTGGGACATGTCCTAAATATACAGCTTTTGTGATCCAATCACTAAAAGATCCCCAATATCTGTTAACTGGGCTGTAATATTTGATGTTTCAGCATCAAGCCTCATTAGCCACTTGATAGCTACCGTTTTTACACCAGCTCTGGGTAATCTGTGCCAATGACTTTATGAAATTCAAGCATAGAAGTTAAGAGCATGATTGGGCTGGAATTCATCACAGGGATTAGCTTCTATCAATATAATTTTGGATTTTTCCTTTCTTGGAAGGTCTTTTTTTCTCCTTTTCAAGACTGTTTGGTTGCAATATGTTTGCGAAATCCCAAGTCCATATATGGTAGCTATCAGACCTCAGGATTTTGCAAAGATATATGGTGCATATTAGCAAATATCCTGACTATATCCAGACCTGGGATATAGTGTGTATTTTGGAAGCATATATGTAATACGCACACAAAATACAGACCCAATATATTGCAGTCATATTGTGTGTATATTTGTAAAATACTTTGAATATACTTGCAAAATACAGGCAGGTTATTTTGCACCTTGCCCCCAGTGACAGTAGCCAAGATGGACGTGCATCTAAAAAAAAGAAAAGAAAAAGAGCGTCAGAATATACAGGAACAGATGCTGAATAGACATGCCATACCTAATCAACAGCTGCAAATCAGTAAACTCTTGACCCCGATGCTCAAAAGAGACGGTCAAAGTGCACATATTAGGCGCATCAATGCAGCCAACCACATTGGATACACCTTCCTGCCCAGAAAAATGAATGTCGAGGGTGTGGAGATGAGGAAGGTCAAGTGATTCCAATTGCTCCTTGTGGCCGGCACAGTGTATATCATGCAATGAGAGTCGAGCGAGATTAGTCGTGGCTGAAAGCATGGAGCGTAGTTCATCTCGAGTGGGTGCAATGCCAGAAGGAAAACACTGCAGTACAAGTGCAGTGAGGTTGGCGCAGGTTCGAAATTTTTGCCGGTTTCCTTATTTTGACTCCACCTCCGGTACTCAAGAGCATCCCTCGATTTTGCTTTGAATGCAAACTCATTCCAATCACCCTGCACCTGCCTCCTCCCTGCTCTGCAACCCACTGTATGTCCGACTTGTGTTTGATCCTTCTCCTATATCTTACCTATGGTTATTGAATTGTAGTCTTTTGTCCCAATGGCCTCCACTGCAGTCACTGTTTTCAATTACAATCAGGTGAGACTGGACGTTCTAGCAGTTATAAAATTTTATCTTCTCATTCGCCTCTCTGTTTAGCCCTTCTATAGCTTGCCTGCTCACCTGTGGGAGGATATATTGTGTTATGGGATACCTGCTCCTCGGGATAATGGTGTTCTCCACACGAACAGTTGTATTGGGTACGCTCTTATTTCTAAACCCATTGGTGCATCTACCCACTGTATTTCTTGTTGTCGTGATTATCATTGATATGTTTCAGTCCATTGTCATGCATGATACGCATACTGTAGATACTTGTACTGAGGCAACCATCACAGTCACGATGGGGTCCATTGCATTGTCTAAAACACCTCTGGTCACTGTAAGGGCAACCTCAAGGCCCGAGTATACTCAAGAGTCCTGACGAGGGGGATCCGAAGGTAAATATCACAGAGTAGCTACAGATACAAATGGACAGACCTGACGAGGGGGATCCGAAGAGAAGAAAGACTAAGGATCACCCGCGTCAGATCCCGGTATATAAGTAACTACGGACGGGGGGCATGTGATAGCAACCAGAGTGATCGGCAGAGGTCCCGGGCGGAATCACAGGCCATGTGGTATCGGGAGGAGCCGGAACGGGTCGGAACGGAACCGGAAGGTCCGGATGCGGGAGCAGAAGGGCCGGAAATAGGGGTTCCCCTGACATCACCCCCCCCCTTGGAATGCGGCGCCTCGACGCATAGAACAGATACAGAGGGCCGGGTCCCGGAAGGGGAGCGAGTCGAAAGCGGCGGAGGCGATGGAGCGAGGGGCAGCAGGGTATCTCCGGTAGTAGTCGGCGACGAGTTCCGGGGCGAAAAGGTCGGAATGCTTAACCCATTTATCATGTGAGTTATCATATCCTTTAAACCGACAATAATACCAGAGTCCGCCATAGCGTATCTTGGCTTCCAGGATTTCCTGTACTTCCCACTCCGGCGCGGCGTCCGGAGGGGCCTCTTCGTCGATGACCGGAGGAGGCTCGTCGTAGCCGGGGCGGCCTTCAAAGGGGTCCTCTTCCGCGAGCTGAAGCTTCACGAACGGAAAGACCGGGTGGAGGCCGGAGAGACAGGGGGGGAGCGCAAGCCCATACGCACCTCGGCCGACGACTTGGATGACCTTGAAGGGGCCCAGTCGTCGGTGAGAGAGCTTGACCGAGGGGCGGGTCGTTTGGACGTCCGAGGCATCAACCCAGACACGATCTCCGACCTTGATGTCCGGAGCCGGAGTGCGCCGACGATCGTAGTACCGCTTGAACTCCTCCTTCGCCTTTACCAGAGCTGCGCGGGCTTCGGAGACTCCGGATGCAATCCGGTCTCGGAACTCGTTTACCGACTCAACCTTCGAACGCAAGCTTGCGTTCGGCTCAAAACCCATCCGGGGGAGCCGTCCGGTGTCCGTCATGAACGGGACCTGTTGCGTAGAAGAGTGAATGTGGTTGTTGTAGGCGAATTCCGCGGCCGGAAGGAGCTCGTCCCAGTCATCCTGCTTGTAATTAGTGAAAAGCCGGATGAACTGCTCCATCTCCTGGTTTACCCGCTCCGTCTGCCCGTCGGTCTGCGGGTGGTAAGCCGTGGAGGTCGCGGGTTTGATTCCGATGAGGCGCCAGAGCTCGGTGGTGAACTCCGCTACGAACTGAGGGCCCCGGTCGGAGATGTACTTCTCCGGAGTTCCGTGGTGGCGCCAGACGTTCCGGTAAAAGAGCCGGGCCGCACCAACAGCGTCGATCTGGGTGTGGCACTCAATGAAGTGGGCTCGCTTACCGAGGACGTCGACTACAACCATGATCGCATTGTAGCCGTGCGCTTCCGGAAGTTCGACGACGAAGTCCACCGACACGGCACTCCAGCGCTCCTCCGGAATCTCCGTCGGGTGCAACTCCCCGACCGGAAGCTTCCGGAGCGCCTTGGTCCGGAGACACAAGTCGCAGGTCGCTACATACCGGCCAACGTGACGGGACAGCTGGGGCCACCAGTAGTTCCGGGAAATGAGCTCC
>JARJCP010000228.1:0-83001 GCA_029281795.1 Mycena crocata | reverse complement strand
GACGATAGGGCCGCTCCACAACTCACCGTTGAACGATCTTCAGGAGCTTGAGACGGTGGTCTCTCCATACTTGCTTTGTACGCGGCCTTCGCTTCCGCAGCCTCCTTCTTTGCTGTCGCTGCAAGATCCTGTCGCTCGCCTGCGGAGAGAGCGTTGAAGAGCTCGCGCGACACTGCAGACGTGAATCCCATCTTCGGGCTCTTCCCCTGTTTTCCACCTTCAAGATCCTGCTGCTCCTGCCACCTTTTGGCCACCTCTGGTGCAATCTTGTCCCAAGAGTCGTGCATGAATTGTTGGTAAGCCTGTCTTGCTTTTGGCGGTGCCGTCAAGCCACTCAGTTTTGAAAGTAACACAGCGAAGGGGTTCTTCGTTGGATCCAGTCCAGCAGATTGCCGGTGTTTACGAAGACGGCGGATGCGGTAGGTGAACCAGCGTCGAATACGCTGGGAGACGAGACATTGAGAGAGGAAGTCACAAGCGTGATCATGTCACATACCGCATTGAGCTCCTTAACTCGCTTTCGTTTCTCGACGTGCTCGTCGTCCGTCAAAATCTCCTTGGCTGGTAGAGGCGCAGCTGGGTCCCAATCATCAAGAACCGGCTCTTCGTGATCCGGCGTCCTCCAATCGATGCGCGCATGAAACTCTTTGCAAACCTTCTTCAAGAAAGCTCTCTCTTCACTCCAGCCTGCGTCCAGTGCGGCAGTATAACGGTCCAGGTGAGGAGATAGAATCGACTCGCGAACTCCCTCTGCCCATAATCGCAAATTTTTTCGCGCTCCTTTGGGGACTCGCTTTCGTTCACGTTTCTGCCGGCCCATTCTTGTCTATCGAAAACCTCAGCGTCTCAAAATATGTTCACCTCAGGGCGCCGACACACGTACCACAGTCTCTTGTCTCTCTGCACTGCCGACCAGATTTTGTTTGGTTACAACCTCGGTGAGTGTGACTATGCTTGTTTATTTCAGTTATTCTGCGTTGTTTATGCATGCGCGCCACAGATCTCGCCAGATCCACTCCTCCTCATGGGACGATCACCAGCGGAGTCCCAATTCCGTTGCCCAGCCTATAAAGGCACGGGCGACTCCACTTACGGATCTACCTCCCTCTTTCCTACCACCATGACCCACATCCCTGCTCCCGCTGCTTCTGGCACAGCGCCTGCTGTCCCAGTAGCGGCAAACGGTTCCAGCGCCGACGTAAGCATCTGTCTCAGCCATCCACTCTATCCTGAGTACTCATACACCCCAGCGAACACCGTCGCCGCCATCCAATTGCTCACTGCCGCTGTCGCATCGCTTGCGCAGGCCCAAGGTCATTTTTTTTACAAAATCTTCAGTCTAACTGTCTCACAGTCCGCGTCTCCCTGTCGCTCCTGCCACCGCTGTCGACAGCCCCGCCGCAGCTTCGTCTTCGCCAGATCTGGTCCCCGCCATCCACACGCCGCCGGCCTCCTCTGTACCCGTTACCCCCGCGGCGCCCGCCCAGTTTCACACCCACGGTCCTTGGGTTGTGAAGAACCTCTACATTGTGGTCCCCCACCTCACCGATGATGGCCATCGTCGAAGACGATGAGGAAGGCAAGCTTTGGTATGCCATCACGCGGGGCCGTTCGTCGGCATCACTCTGAGCAGCGCCCTCGCGACCAACTCGACCACCAGGGTCCCCGCCGGTACCCAGAAGGGCTTCAAGACGCAGGCGCGGCCGTCGCAGCCTTCAACGAATTGATCGGCTTCAATATGGTGTCCGTCGTCGCCCCTTGATTGTGAGTCTTGTGGCGCGTTTCTTATTCGCCAAGCACGGGCTTATCATTATTACATTGCTTCAGGTGTTTTTTCCGGGTCTTGTCGCGTAGTTTACAGTCTCCGTCGCGTAGTTATTTGTAGTTTGTAAATTTGTGACTGCCAAATATACGGCCGAATCGGGAACGGCACAGCCTGCGTCGAATTGATTCTTCCGTTCTTCCCGTGCTTCTACTTCGATCAATCTATATCGGGATGAGATCTCATGTGAGTAAACTGCAGCCTGTCCCAATTGGGACCATCTTTTTCTTCCACACACCACATCAAGGCGCAGATCACACTGCGTGCGTGTGCCCAGTTACGACCGGCTTTTTGCGGACCACAGCGGACAACCTCCCGGCTTCAATAACTGCCACTCTCAAGCACACTTCTCAGCTATGTAGCGTTCCCTGAGGCTTTCCTCGTCCTGCCAACCGACAACCATGATGTACGAGCCCCCACCCATGCACTTCTTACCAGACGCGCGTGCGTATCGTCGCACCATCACAAACATATGGTGTTCTGATGACCGTTCTGATAGATTCTCCTTCCTCCATTGCTTCCGATATTGTCCTTGATCTTGCAGTGGACTGGTGTCGCAAGTGGCGCCTTTCTCTTCTCTCCATGACCGGATCCGACTCCTCTGGGGACTACGACAACCCCGACCTTCTCGAGCTCATCGCACGTCTTCAATATTCGAGACGACGAACACCCCCACCCGCGTCCTCGCACTCCACCGCGTCCTCGCATTCCACCGCGTCTCCGTACTCCACCACGTCCCCGCACTCCACCATCCACTGCAGCAGCACAGCCGCCACCGTATACGCCACAAAATCGACCTCACACCGTCTCTCGACCCAGAACTGTTCCTCACGTCCACGCTGTTCCTCGCATCCACGCTGGCACCGGCGAAACGATTTATTCTATTGATTCACCCCGTCTTACTTCGACATCTGGTCCAGTCTACACGAGGGAGTGGTACGTTCCAATCTCCCGCCCTCTTTCCCCCGCTTGAACAAAGCTACCCAGGTCCATCGCTGGCAACGCGACTCAGGCGGTACCCCGGTGGCCGTGTTCACGTCGTCGCACGCGGCACACCCAGCAAGAAGTCGCGGGGCCCAAAAAAAGTAGCGTTCGTCGTGTTCTGCGGCATAAACTATGGTGTGTTTTTTATCGTGGTAAGTCCCTGTTTCTTCCTTTTCTTCCCATCCTGACTCTTTTAGGGCGTGAAACGGAGCCTCTTGTGTCAGGCGGTTCGCAACGCATCTTCCGTGGATACGTAACTCTGCGGGAGGCCCAGGCCGCTTTTGCATATGCCCACGAGCGTGGGTGGACCCGCATTGCCGATCCCAGCCGCACCTCTGCTATCCCGGCCCTGCCTCTCCCAATTTCACTCTCGGATGCTCCCAACAATCCACTCAATGGAGACGAAACCCCCGACAGTCTCTGGTATGTCGTGTATTCCGGCATTACCCCCGGGGTTTACCGCTCGCAGTAAGTCCTGAATATTTCGATTTCCTGAGTCTTTAACTCATCATTTTTGACGCAGTCTGGAGTGTCAATTGAACACACTGGGGGTCCGTGGCTCGCTGTACGAGTCCATTGCGGGAAAGGACGCCGCCTTTAGCAAATTCCTGGATGCTCAACTTGCACACACTGTTCACGATCTACCTCCCACATACTATGTGTAATTTCTCTGTAGTTGGTCGGGCTGTATCCTCTCGTAGCCTACAATACATTTTATTTGCCCTATCACTGCACAGTTCACAACCCAACCAGGGAATACATTACCTTAGGCCTACAGCCGTGCCGCCTTACAGCGCGAACTCGCCACATCAAATATGACTGATGCTGTGCCCACGCGAACTTGTCATATTTCTGAACAACCAGGAGTAAGAAGAAACACTGGTAGGATGGCTATTTTTCCCAAATCGTAGTCAGCCATTTTGTAGTTTGGAATCCCAAACTTTGGTTCTGCAAATTTTCTCCCGGGTTCCTACCGCGGGCGTTGATAGCGACTTGATTCAAACTCAATCGAAGGGCGACTTGCCACAGAAGATGGCATTTCGAACTTGTTCATGCCATCACGGCGAATGCAGGTCAAACTGAAAATTCTCTCCCTGCTGAATGGAAATTTTAAACAGACAGATATCTGTTTGTACAACTTCATCTTCAACATGTTTCGCATTTGGAGGCTGAGTATTTTTTTGCAGATTAATATTATTAAAAGAGATCACCGGCGTGCGAACTTGTCACAACCATGTGTTACCAGCGTTGTTCCATATCCACTACTGATACCTAACCCAACCTCGACTTCAAACAGTGTCTTCCACTCCTCCTTCTTAACTACTTCAACCCATTCTCGTCCTTATCGTTCTCTGCTGCTCTCAGCAGTCCTTTCAAGCTCTCTTCTCCGGCCGTTCCTCTGCAAACGACGCAACACTCAGGCGAACTTGTCACAACCACATCCTGACAAACTCACTTCGCTGCCTCCGGCCTGCGATCCCACCAAAAATCTGAATGGACTAAACAATTACATTTACTCTCAGAGCGGTGGCTTGAAACAAAAATTGACGCCTTGCTTTTCTGAAAAGCTCGCGACGGCTGTTCAGTTTCTCAACCTCGCGAACTTGCCACAACTTCGCCCACATCAAACCATCTTGTCCATATGGTGTTGTTAACCACCTATACGGTCTGGAATCGGCCCAGAAAGTTGCGCAACAACAAATCATTCTGCTCTTCCCAACATCGCGAAGCTCTCAGGCGACTACTTGACTCGTTATTTGCACTGCGAACATCCCTGACGCGAACTCACCATCCGGCTAACCGACACCTCAGCCGAGCCTTTCCGAGAACCGCCGGTGATTTGCTCCTGTTTGTTTTACCCTCCTTTCTCTTCACTGGCATGTCGCATCCACCACCGATGAAGTCCAAATACGCCTCTGGACCCAGTGACTATGAGCTCAAGTAAGTCCACTTCATGTCGCGCACACCTGACATCTCCAACCACTTTCTAGGGCTCAGCGCAAACTTGAATCAAATGAGAAAGCTCGTCTGCGCATGGCGAGGTGTGTCCCAGCACCTCTGACCTTGCACCTCCACCTCCCTGATTGTCGCTCACCCCGCAGGAAACGCGCGGAACTCAAATCTCGCCCAATAGAAGAGCAACTCGAAGCTGCTGAGCGTGCTCGGGTTCACCAAGCAACATATCGCGAAAAGTACGTACTTTGGCTAACCTGCTTCCTGCGTCTGACGCTCCGAGCAGGCATCGGAAATGATTTGCGTGTCTGGGAAGCTCAACGCCGGATCGCGTACGTCCTCACCTCACTTCGGCTACCAGCCCTGTACCTCAGCCACTTACACACATTCCTCTCAGCCTTTATAAGGCTCGGTTGGCCCAGCTGCGTATGCCGCATATGTACGCAAAAACCGCGAGCGCAAACGGCTCCGCCGTGCCAAGCAGGCCGCCAAGGAGGCGTACCATGAGGCCCGTTCCTCCCAGCATGCCCACGGTGATGGTGACAATGATGCACGCGATGTGTAGTCATTCTTTACAGTTTTGCATACAGTGTCTACTCTATACCGCCGCATGTATATAATATCGTTTGTAATTTAGCGGCCTTGAATAAGTTGTGTCCAATTTAGCGCCCTGGTTTTTGTGCTGCGCTGTGCTGCGGGCAGCAGCGGCGCAGCCTAGTGCTGCGGATCAATAGGATCAATCTGCTATAAATACTGTGCGTCACCACGTCCAACCGACCATCCCCGCATTCTCCCATCTCCGCATCCTCCCAACCAAACCAAATGTCCGAGTCCGAAACTTTCATCGTTATCAAACTTCGCCCCTCTGATGTTCACGAATCCGGTTATGTTCACTGCCCCATCGCTATCTACGCAAAAGAAGGAACGAAGCTACGAGAGGAGTCGGCTTTATGCTTCGTGTGGACTGTCCACGAGACTGACGCCGGGATAGATGGCATCTACATCCAACGGTACGTCGTGATGCGCCGTGATCCGCCGCATTAATGTTCATCTTGGCATGTACAGTACCGGGGCGGAAACTGCCGTCGCTGTAAGCCAGTCGCCAAACACCGTCTTGAAACAGCACAACAGCATCGGCAAAGCTGCGAAGTTCATGAACTATGTCTGCCGGAACCGTATCACATGCCGCGAAAGATTCGACCGCGAGATGCTGGAAAAGGCTGACGCCGACGCTGCGCAGTTGTTGAAGGAAAAGGCCGACGCCGACGCTGCCCAGTTCGACAAGGAGCTCGACGCGGCGGAGGAATTCTATGGCGCAGGAAAACATGCGGGAAAACATAGCACTAACACCATCCACACGATCGACGAGGAGCCGGAAGCCGAGTCCAGCCGCGTCGGGTCCCAGCCTGCCGAGCTTCCCTTTTACGACATGAACATGTATGCCGCTGACCTCGCGGTGTATGCCGCTGACCTCGGGATGTACGCCGATGACGAGCTCGGTTACCCGAGCGACGACGACAAGGACATCTCCGCGCAATCCAGCCCCGCCTGCTCCACCTGTCACGACACCGGCTGCGACACCTTCTTGTGCCCCGGGGCATGATGCCGCCGCGTCGCGACTACATACTTACGAATCTATCTCGGCCTACTTACCGCTCCCCCTACTTACAAACTACGCAACGACTTGTGATGCGCCCGCGCCTCTGATGCGCTAAAATTTGAGTGTACTTTTATTGTGTCAATGATAATGCTTGTTCTGAAATAGAACGAGTCTGAATGAAGTAAAGCTAAGGTTAAAGTGCACACCATATTCAACGGCGGCGCGAACTTTGCGCGCCCGAAACGTGTGTATTTCGATTACACGACGAACACCTCATCTAACTTGCTATAAAGCTTGGCATACTTCTCGCCGCGCGCCGCCCGTTTCGCCTCCCAAGCTTCCTTTTGTTGAACAGACGCGCTGCGATCGAACTCACCGTCATTGCGTCCGCCCTTGTCGAGCCAGCGGAGCACACCCGCATTGCAGAATTGCCGCACCAGATAACGCTTCTCGCGTCTGCCGACTGGTAAGAACGAGAAACGCTTGCTGCCGGCGGGGAAGATAATCGTGGCGCCCGGCGCGAGCTCAACCGAGATTTGATCGTCCCAGAACTCAATGTGACCACCGCCTTCGTGGTCGTAAAAGCCCACCGACGTTATGGCTTCAAACGTGCCGAAGGCGGAATCTCTGGTTTTGGTGGCCAGGGCGGGAGCGTCGCGGAAGTCGATTTCCAGGGTGGTGAAGACCGAGTTTTTGAAGGGCGGCGACGCAATGCGTCGATCAACGAGCTCGTTCACCTTGGCCAAGGTGTCGGCATGCACGCGAGGGGAGAATTGGAGGGACAGATCTGATGAAAAGGTCAGAATCTCCGTCGCGTTCCGTCAAGTCACTTACGATTCTGATACGCGGATATAGCTCTCATAAAGGGAGTGGCCGCGATTTTTGTCATTTCGCGGTGGGTGCTCGCGGTACCGAGGACAGTGTGGGGAGACTGTTTCCGCGGGGTTAAAATGCGTACAGGAGAGGAGAGAGAAGGCAAGGCTCACCGCATACGCGCCTCCGTATCCCATTCCCAGTTGAACCGTCGCCGGCTGAACACCAAGCTGGTCAAACTCACCGCGGCGGTAAAGACCTCCAAACTGCTGGACGGCGCGCTGGTTGACGTCGCCCCAGAATTCCTCGTCCCCTTTCGGGGCACCAGCAATCACGGCCATCACCCTGTTTTGGCTGTCGAGAAGAGGACGAGGCTTGCTGTTGATAATCGATGGTGAGTACCGATTGCGATTCGGAGTGAAAAAACTTACCCATCTCCCCATGACTCTACAGTATGCCCCCAGCGCATCAGAGTCTCCTGACGGTACACTCCATCGTCGACGCGGGCCCCCATGCGGTCGTGAAGAAGTCGGTTCGAGCGGCGCGGACGCTGCCCCGCTATCTGGGCAAGACGGAGAGCACGTTTGGCCGTGGCCTTCTGTCGGGCGTCGAGAGCCTCGGCGTCATGCTGGGCCTGAGATGGCTGGTCTTTCACACGCGTCTTGTTCTTGTCGCGTTTGAGGTAAGTGACAACCCGGCGCTTCGGGGTAAACGGGCTCTGAAGGCGTTCCACAGGCATCTCATCAGAGGGTGAAGAAGGGCGAGAATCTGTGTAGGTGTCCCCAGCAGGGTCAATGTTCTCCTTCTCGCTGTCCGAAAGCTGACTACCTTCATTGTCGCTGGAGTCGGTGTCGGTAGGCTCATCCACGGTGGGGTCCATAGCAATCAGACTTTGAATTGCGCCGACGCAAGATTCATGTAGCTGAAGCTGCCAACACGAAATCAGCGCGTGTACCATATTAGGCTGCAAGATACGAACGTCTCCGCGATACACAGGATCGTCGTCCTCGCGGCGCATTACAATCTCGTTTTGGTGGATGAGACTGTCGGCAACGCGTACGGATGGCCGCTGTAAATCGCAGGACCAGTGGAGTCCCTAGTGAACGTGTACCCGACTGCGGAGCGCCCACGGCGCTCAACAACGGGCGGTCTGAGGGGCCACCAATCCTCGAGGGGAGTGTAGTCGCCGGCAGTGGGATCGAGAGGAGCGTAGTAGTCGCGCATTCTCGTGGGGTATCGCAAGTGTGTCGCCAGTTTTTTCTTTTCTTCTTTATTAACGGTTTCAGCTGCCAGTCCTGGGGAGTCCCGAGCTCCGGGTCGTCTACTCTTTCTCATATCTCCGAGCTCGGCGAGTCCATCAAAAAAGGCACGAGATTCATGCAACCCTGACTGACGCGTATACGGTGTCTCTATTCCACTTCGCTCGATTTGGATTTTTGTGTGTGACAATTTCTCACTTGAGCCTCGATCTCATTTTGCGCCTTCCAGTCAACTTGGAACCCACTTCTTCGATTCGATGGCCTCCAACAAAACTCTGCGGCCGCTGCCCGACCTAGCAGACAGCGACGACAACATACCAGCCCTCATCAAGTCTGTCGACGTTTTCCCCGAGACCACGGCGCAGATGGATGGCGTAGAAAGCGACGACGAGAGCGACTGTGACGACATGCCAGGCCTTGAGTCTGTCCCGCCGTCGGATGATGAACTGCCAGACTTCGCCGAACCCGCTCCACTGGGTAATCCCTTCGGTGAGTCCTGCCGTTGCACCCATGCCCACTGCCCTCATTTTTTGGCGGTTAGCGGTCGTTCCCCGTCGTCGGCGCGTTGCTGCAAAGCTCCCAGTTGCTGAGCTGCAAAAAGGCGAAGCCATACAAGACTAGTACGTTTTTTTTTTTTCACGGGTTTGCTGTCAGTTTATCGAGGGCAGCAAATACTATGTATCTGACAACAAATACACCGCCGCCGCAAAAGCCACCGCCGCCGCCATTGTCAGCTACGATGTAGCTTGTCAGTATGCGCCCAACTGGCACCGAGACATCTACGACGGCGAGCGCGTGGAGACCTACTGGGAGGCGTGCACGCCCTGCCGCGCGTGCCCCGAACCCGACACGCTTCCTGATGCGTCTGCGGACGCCAAGCTTGTCCCCGTGTAAGTTTCACAGATATTTAAGCGCTTCTTTTCTGATCTTTTGTTCGTTGCAGGCGGTCTAAATTGTAACTAGTGCGGTCGCGTAGAATATATCCGCCGAGTAGAGTAGCTGCGACCAATAAAAAAAGGTTCCCGGTCTTTCGGTGTGATTTCTTATTCGGTCGGAAACGGACCTTTTTTTGCATGTGGAGAGTTCGGGTAGTAATTCCAATTGCGCAATCCCAGCTGATGTGATTTTTTGTGCCCAGTTCCCATGTGGACCACTTCCCGGTGATAAGTTTGAGTAGTGTCCGGCGCTCCGCTGCAACTTTGCATGTTGAATTGAACCGCAGGTAAAGGCATATATATTTAAGCTACAGCTTTGTGGGAACGTACATGCGGCGCCTAAAAGGCAACTAGCCAGAAGTGCTTGCCACTGCCGCGACAAGCGACAATCTATGCCGTTAATCGGTGTTCCCGCATCTCTGCGCCGCTTTGCTCCTCGCCAATCTTATTATGTTAGGTGATTGGCGGTGAGTTTCGAGACTTGCCGACGGGAACCAAAAAGGTGTCGAGATATATTAATATATTCTGAAGACTGGTTAGCTCTGTGACAGGCACACACAATTTTTCTATAACAAGGCGCACCAAAAGGAACAGCTACAGCAACAAAGAATGTCATATCCCGCCCCTACTACGGCCTATTCTTTTCCCGCCCCTACTACACCGTCGCCTACTGCTTGTGAGTGACGAAAACCTGTTACGCGAAATATTACTGACGCGATGTGGCAGCCGGCGATGATATCACTACTTACATCGGATCCGAAGCTTGGACGCCTCGCCGAACTGGAAGGCCAGATGCAAATCATCGAGTCGGACGCGGAGGAAATGTTGAGATACCAGACGAAGATGGAGCAGGACGCGGAGGACTGGCGGGAAGTGGTGCTGAGGAAGCAGACGAAAATCGAGGCGGAGCTTGCGCTTTTGCGGGAGGGAATGCAGCGCATGGTAGCGTACATTTTGTGGCGCGAAACCCATGTCGGCGAGGCTCGCGACGCAGCCCGGGCCCGCCACGAGGCGCGCCGGGAGAGCCGCCGCCGGCGCAATGCTGCCTAGTAAAGGGCCTGTGAAAATATCAGCACAATGATAAATCGGGTTTTTGTATACCGTTAAAGTTGAATAAATGTGACAACAATCCTCGATTCCAACTGATTGGCGGTCGTATCCAGTCGGAGGGCGCTGGCCCCGTGGCAATTATAGCCGATAGCTTGCAGGGGGTGGGTTGACCTTTTTAAAGGCCCGTGTATCAGCTATTACCTTCGCGTGTTCCCCACTTTTGTTTTAATGGCCAACGCGGAATCGCAACCCACACCTGACGGCTCAAAAGTCAGTCCTTGGATTGTGAGCGACAGCCCACGTAAGTTATTCTGTTTGCAAACTGCGAAGGAGTTGACGACCCACCTTCCCAGTCTCCTCCACTTCTGCGTTCATGGCCGACGCGCAAGCCGTACCTGCGGGCTCACAAGGAAGCCCTTGGCTTGTGAGCGACAGCCCGGGTAAGTTTTTCTGTTTGCAGACTGGAACGGAGCTGACGACCCAAACTTCCCAGTCGCTGTGGCGTCGAGAAACTTGAGCAGGGTGCTCAACCGCATCGCAAGTCTCGAAGCTCCTCGCTATCTCAACAGCAGCGGCAGAAACGCCACTCAGCAGCGCGAGGCACGCCGCCTCGACATCCGCGAGCTCCGCTACGGCCCCTTGCCGCGACCGACTCTGCCCCGCAACCCAGTACCTACCTTGGGCGCCTCGAGCGCTGTCGGGCGTTCGGGACCGAATGCGTTGGCGGCGACTGGCTGGCGCCTCGCTCGCGATCGGCCGCTCAGACACGAAGATCTCTGGGTCGACGGTGTTGGACCTCCGGAGCAGCTACCGTTGCAGGAGCATCACAAGTGTGGCATATGCCACTTCGTCAAGTCGCACCCTGTTACGTGAGCCAATTTATGCACTTAGCTTCCGAGGGGAGTTACTTACTTTTTGTCGTCCACAGCTATCTTTGCGGCCACAGTCATTGCTATGTGTGCATTAGACTGTGGCTCGAGCGCCAGTGGACCTGCCCCGAATGTGTGTCGGTGATCTGGCTTGCACCGTTCAGAGCGTTTGCTGAGGAGGATCATCTGGCGAGCCTGTATCCGGCCTGGGAGGACAGTAGCAAAGTCTTGTACAAGTGGACTAACCTCGTTTTTCCGGGTCGGCCTAGACTCGGATTGGGTACACCTGGCTTTGTGTAGGTAGTCGCTGCCTTTTTAGCATACTTGCTCGCAGTATTGGCGGGTTCCCAAAAATCGATATGAGCGGCGCGTGCCAAGGAATTCCGGAAAGTCGGCAATTAAGCGTAGTGTGGCTGTGATCTATGTTTGTGTAAGCTTGAATCACCATTTGCCATCCTTCCACTTTTCATCAATCGCGATTTCGAGGTCCTGGGCTGCGCTACCTCGCGGGTGGGTGAGTCGGCAAAACGATGATGAGTGTGTTGGTCACTGATGATCGATCCTTGTAGATCCGGGCGTGGTGGTGGATTCGTCCCGGGGGGGTCTGCTCACGCACAGAGAACGACGGCATGGGCAGCTCTTTGGCACCATTTGCGCGAGGCGGAGCGCGCGGGTGGAAGGGAGCGCAGTCAGCAGTGCTCGCACGTGCGGGTGGTGTGCGGGCCGCGTAATTTATTAGGCAGCGGATGCGGCGTGGTGTTAACGTTTTCTGGGTGGCGATCAAGTTAAGGTAAGTGTTTGAATCTTTTCAATTTTGATCTTGTCACCGACTTCAGACTCACCACCAGCGTCGACAACATGGCGAACCGACGTGGTCGCCGTCCATACAAGAATGTGGTAGACTACAGCTACGCAGAACATGGCCAATTCGAATTCACCTTCACCGCTGACCGGGGAATATATCTATCTGCGGACGGGCTGCGCAGGACGGAGGAGTTGATGCACGTTGCGCACAAAAAACAACGGCTCACTTTGCTTGACGCCCTGGCCCATTGGATTCCTGTGTCCGAGGAAGGTTTCAGCGAGGAAGCAGCGCGTCTTCCGCCTCCTAGCTCTGTCGCCGACACTGACGCTGTGGGGGGGGACGAGGAGGACGAGGACGGGGACGACAACGACAACGACGACGCCGCGACAATTCTGGGAAAACGCCAGCGAAAGAAATACAAGAGCACAGTGAGTCTTTTTTTTTGTTATGGCGGAATAATCAAAAGTACTCACTTTGCATGCGAGACCGATCCCATGTCGCGGTGGAGGCCCAAAAAAAGTATGTTCCTGGACGAACTCCTGCGCCACGAGGGCCTTGGCGACGATCTGGACAAGCCCGAGTGTGCTCATTGCCACTCGGCGTTCTCGCAAGAGGCGGAAAATGCCGTTCAATTATTCAAGTGCGAAGATTGCGGCGAGTTTCTACAGTGCCTCGAGTGTTGTCTGTCGCACCACTCGCGAACACCGCTACATGTGATCAAGGTGCGCAGAATTTGCCCTGGCCAATATTTATTTTAGCTAAAAACAAGCAGGAATGGTCGGGCTACTTCTGGCTGCCGCGCACTTTGGCAGACATCGGCCTCATCTACCAGTTGGGCCACGGTGGCTTCCCATGTCCAAGCCCCGAGGACACTGTTCGCAAATTGACAGTGATCGAGGCGCCAGTAATACACCGAATCAAGGCGCGTTATTGCAAATGTGACAAGTCGGACGACGCGGACAACCTCGAGCAACTGCTGCGGAACAAATGGTACCCCGCTACCGTAACGGATCCCGGCACCTGCGCGACCTTTCGGAGTCTGGAGGCATACCGGCTTTTCAATGTCGCCGGGAATATGAACGTGCGGGATTATATCACTGCGCTGGAAGAGATGACAGATGCGGGTGCGAAGGCGGGCTTGACGTGGCTCCCGGTACGTTTTCACTGCACTGCTGCCTTGACAGACTCAACGCTTACGATGAGTTCAGGACCGTTACAAGCAATTCCAGCGCATGGCGCGCCAATGGTCGTTCTTAATGCGACTGAAACGAGCGGGGCGTGGCCATGACCTCGCAGGCCCTGATGCGACCAAATTGGGCGAGTGCGGGGTGGACTGTTGGGCCTGCCCTTTTGATGGGCGCAACCTTCCACCTGACTGGCGCAACGCCGATCCGGAATCCCGGTACGTTGTGCGAATTGTTTCGTCTTCGCCTGACTAATAACTAATTGTGTAGGTATCTCTACATGCTCATACTCGCGATGGACGCGAACTTTAGGCTCAAAAACCGGATGCGACCGAACGAGATCGATGACCCTTCACTGGGTCCTGGGTGGGGGTATTGGGTGGAGCCCGAGGGGTACAGGCAGCACCTGAAGAACTACGTGAGCGAGAAAGATGTACGTGCTTGTTCCCTTTTTCTTGGCACCCGCTAATTGTGAGCTTGGCGAATCAGATCAGCTCATGCATCTCGTTTGCGGCGCTCTTGCAGAAAGATACACGCATGACGACGGGGCTGCGGGTGTCGGGCGTTGGAGGTGTTGTGTGTGCGCGCCACGAGTGTGTCCAACCGAACGGTCTGGGAGATCTCCAAAAAGGAGAGAGGTGCGTCGGCGAAACGGGTTCTTATTGCACACGATATCTGATGGGGTTACCTTAGATACGCAAATATGGACTTCATACTGATGTCAGCGCTGGCTGGCCGCAGTCTGCAGTCGTTGACGATATCCTATGATATCGCATGTCAGTGGAAAACAAATCTCGCCGCCCGAAACGCGAAGTTACCCAGCAAAATTCAATTGCCCCTAGACAAGCTCGATATCCAGTGCGCTCTACCAGTCTGGCACGCAGCGTCGCACAACGAAGAGTGCCAAAATGCCAATAGCTTGAGTTTCAAGCCGGGGGTGGGGAAGAGTGATGGCGAGGGGGTGGAGCGCGTGTGGTCAAGGCTGAATCCAGGGGCGCATTCAACGAAGGACGCCGGACGGGGACAGCGGGCAGATACCATGGAAGGAAAGATCGATTACCTCAATCATGGAAAGAACCTGGGGCAAGGTGAGCAGACACGTTTGAGCGTTGATCTGTACTAACAATGGTTTCTGTCAGGCTACGCGCTGCAACGCAAACTGGTGGTGGCGATCGCGGAGCGCGACAGACAGGTCAAGGGGCTTGAGCTTGTGAGCGTGACGGTGAAGCGTTCAGTGAAGAAATCGTGGAGGGAGATGATTGACGCGTGGCTGAAGGATCCATCCAAGCCCAACCCGTATACTTTGACACGGACCGGTACGTACTTGCGAAGCTTGGTGGAGAGTCAAAGCTGACGCGAAGCAGATTGCCCAACAGAGGCGGAGGTCCGGCTTGAAGTGAGGAGGGATGAAGACGCCCTGACGGCAGGGGGGAGAGCACCGCTGCACGGCAGGAGTGCAACAGCTTTCTTGACGGCGGGCATCGAGCTTGAAGACAGCCAGTGAGTGGATTTGTTTGGCGATGTTATTTAAGGGTACTGAGGAAGCCTGCAGACGCCGTATTCTCGCCGAGCTACGCGGCCGGGTGCTTGTGGCCGCTGACCGAGAGAACCGGATCGAGGAGTGGCGCCACGCGTTGCTCGTGAAGATCGCCAAATTTCGGGAGTTACAGCATGTTTACATGCCAGGCGCCGCGCTGGCAATCGCGGAGGCGGAGAGCTCGCGCGACAAAGATGGGGCACCACCGAAGCCGGAGCGCGTCAAGCTCTGGATGCCAAGCGAGATGCGCGCTAAGGACGACAACGACACGCTTCGGGGGTGTGTTCCGGGCCTGCTCGATATGGAGACGAAACTACGCGTCGGGCAATGCAACAACTCACTGGTGAAGATACGGTCCCGCCTCCACGCAAAGCGCCACTTGATCGGCTTTCGCGACGAGAACGTGTCTGGGCAGGTCCAGGCTACGAAGGCTCGTACCTTGATTGACGAGGTCGGGGAGCGGGTAGACGTGTACGCTAGGAGGTATAGGAAGGGGCGGCGGGCAGTGGTGGGGTTGAAGGGGGAAGACGCATATCCGACGCTTCGAAGGCTCGACGACTCCGATCTACGGTTGGACGGCGACGCAGGGGAATCCGACGCAGCGGCGCGCAAAAAGCTCGGGATGATCCAGGCGGGCCGGGGGGCCCGGACCCCTCGGAGCGCCCCGGGTGAGTCGAGGAGGGTTATGTCTTGGATCTGGACAGCGCCCGGGGTCTTAGATGACGAACAAGAGAGGATTCACGAATGTAAGTACCGTCCCTGCCGCCTGTTTGCAATGCTGATGACAAATTAGCTGTACGCGTTGAGTGGTCGCGCGCGCTTGCACGGAAGATTCGGTGGGAAGAAGAGGTCAAGATGCTGCGGGAGGAGATGCGGCGCGTGTTGCGCTCTCTTGCGTGGCGGTCGACATGGTGGTGCGAGCGAGCGGAGTCACGACCGGCGGGGTTGGAGGTGACGCGTGAGGTCGCGGCGGGCCTGCGCGCTTACGCTTTAAAGCAAGCGGCTTGGCACGAGCGCCTGGGAGTATTTTTCCGCAGAAAATGGGACGTCTCCGCACTGACCGCCGCCCAGGGCTATGTGGCTGTGGAGGACGCGGGAAATTTGAACCAATTATTTACTTAGTACGAAATCAATCTATTTTTGAGCATTCTCATCGTGAGAAACGTCCGGATTGAGAGGGATCACGATTTTGGGCGTGATTCCCAGTTAATTCGAATATAAATTAATACAGTCTGCATTAAAATATACACGGGTGGCCATCATTTTCACGGCGTTTCCCGTGCCCCCCCCCCGACATACATGCATGCCTAACACAGGAGATCACGCGTTGAGTGAAACAGAACACGCGCCGTGTTTAAACCCTGTGTTTATCCTAATCAACATGGCTGTAGCCGTCCACGGCTAGTGTCGTGGCTTTAGATACCATATCCGACGGCTAGGTTCATAGCGTTAGACTAAATCCTAGCGCTATTGGTGTTTTCATTCTCCTGCGCAACATACGACGTGCCGCGGCCTGCCTCGGACTTGACCCACAGGGCATAGGTCGACGCCTTACGCCCAGCGTGCGCCAGCTGGACTCCGATCTTCGAGCCTTGGCTGTGCACAAAGTCAACGACCCGCTTGAAAGGTGCGATGTGGCTGTCTGCCCACAGGCCCTGGTGAAAAGTTAATAGTTATAACAGTACTACCGGGTACGTATGAGCTCACAGCACACTCGGGGGATATGCGACCCTCTGGAACGACGCTGGTCGCTTCCATGCAGATGGCGCCGACACCGCGAGCAGCGAGTGCCTGCGAGAAAATTAATACGATTTTGTGTCAGTAAGAACGAGTGCTTACCCCGGCGTGAACAAGATGCCAATCGGTCACATGGCCATCGGACGCACTTTTAGACGGAATCGTTAAGATTGGCATGCAATGGGGAGCGTTATAAACATACCTGTATTGACACATGGGAGACTAGCAGAATCATTAGCTTCACTTGGATAGCTGATCGTCTTGAACATACCACGAAGATCCTGTTTTTGAAAGTAACATCCTTTATCTGCAATGGGCGGAACAAATGTGGGAGCTCTGCCCCCTCCTACAATTTGAGAGTGAGCGGTGGTACGTCGAGCTAGCCAGGTTTCAGCCACTCACAGCAGCGGTCACAGTTCCGATTTCTGGTTCATTGAGTGGGTAAAATTCTTTCGCGCCTGGAACAGCTTTGTTGACCGGCATGTTGCTAAAAGGTATTGCTTGGTTGATACGTCGTGGGGTCCGTTTTATAGCGTTGCATACCGTGTAACTTATAAATCCACTGTACTTTGTAAGGTGGGAGAGCGCGAAGTAGAATCGGAATTTTACGTGATCGTGTTTACATTGACCCGTTTCTGGCGGCATTGACCCGTTTCTGGCGGTTCAATCTTGGCTTTCGGACCCAGTACAAATGGTGCTCAGTACAACTCAAGACTAGTGACCCTTAAAGTTCAATTCGCGTATGGCACTCGGCAAACAGTGCATTACACTGCGAGAATTTATGCAACCGATTTCCCAGCAATCCGCAGATGGGGCTTGCTTGGGGTGTTCTTGGCGGATGGGCTTGCTGCAACGAGGTATTGTTCATTTCTTAGTCATTCGACAGGCCAACGTCAGGCATGGGATGACGCTCAGGGAACCGTCGGCAGTAAGTTGAGAATGGACTACAGTAGGGACAGCAGAAGTTTATTACTGAGGCGATTTAGCTCCTCTTGGTCATGCTTGACCTACTTACAAGACCCAGAATCCTAACAAAATCTCACGCCATCGGTGCACCCGTGTATAAATCACGAAATACCTTCTCCCGGAGATGCGTGGAATTCCCAGTCTGGGAGATGACTGTTGATATATTGACAGCTTTATCAATTTTATTTTGAGTTCTGAAAGGCTGACTGGGGCTAGTAATTGCATGAGGCGTTCATCTTCAGAGGATTCGACAATAGCAAGCGTGCAGGAAGCCAAGCAAAGAATGAATCTTTTGCAGCTTGGATTATACTCTAATAGGGCCTCTACTTATCAGCCTGGCATCCCAAATATATGAGCACAAGGGAGAAAAACACCCTCCTAGATATCTATAGCTTTCATCCCATAATGAAGGTACTGGCCGCGACGCCAATCGAATTATGCGAGTGGTTGAGTTTTGACCGAGATAGGGGCTTTTGATGATCATTTCCTGTTTGGAATCGCGGAACAGTCCGGCCCGATGAAAAATTCACAGTTCGGAGTTTGGTTCAGACCAAATTTAGGCGAGAAGTTCCGACTCAATAAACGACGATAATAACCGTCATAACGGAGAGCAGCAGAACAGAGAGGGGGAAATGGGGATACAATAGCTGCTCAAGTTCACAGCTTTACAGCTGTTTCCGAATTTCTTGAGACAGGTTGCTTTTTTTTCTACGCCGGAGATATTGTGATAACTTTTGATCTAGTGATAAGCAGCACTCTTTTTGGACGTAGCTCCGACCCGTCGTATTACGACGCCGCCATTTGCTGTCGCTCTTCCTCCTTGTTTCCCTTCCGTCGTCGCCGTTACTCCGTGATCAAGCCTACACTCGAAATGGGCCGCTTTCCCTCTCAAGCACCCTAGGTTGGATTGAATTCTCTCTGGTTAGACTCGGGTCAGGATCCAAAAACAGTAATCCCTATCACTGCATCAAAAATTGTTTGAGTATCTCCGGCACAAAAAGAAATCGACTTGTCTCAAGAAATTCGGAAACAGCTGTAAGCTTTACCGCCACGCAGAAAAGCGATGAACAGATCAGTATCAACAAACGAGACAGCAAAGATTAAGAGAACGGATAATCCAACGTCGGGTCCGAAAATTTTCAAGTAGCTATCACTTGGCTATCACTTTTAAATTTCATAGGCGAGTCACGAGTGCCGAGGCGCCGGCCCGACCCGATGAGACATTGATAGCCGACTGACTGCCCCTTGTCTTCCTTTGTCTTCTGACACCCACCAACGTAGCCCCCCTCGTTGTAAAACATGCTCGACCTCTATGACATTTCGCTTCTGCTCAACTATGAGCGTGCCTCAAACGATCCACGTTTCCGGCACGCAAAGCTGCGCGAGGTTGCGTCGGCGTCATCCCCGTTCAAAACCATCATAATGCCAGCAGCAGAGTGGTTCGACTGCGAAACTACCAAAGACGGATTCGTATTCGACACAATCCAGCCCACCTCCTTCTCCGAGCGGAACCTCCCCGACCTTCCGTCCAATATGAAACAATTTCCCACGCACCCATCTGTCCAATGCCTGACGCCGAAGGACCTCGAAAGGATATACTGGCAGGTCAGGGGTTTCGATAGCTGCTTCAAGCCTATCGCTCTCCTGCAGCATTTCTTCGCGCTTTACCCCGGCGTAAAGTTGCGCGTACGCACCTCAGACGGCACCGACTTTGTCACCTTCGCGGACTTGCGCAATATCCAAGAAATGAGGATGACAGGGCCCAAACTGATGACGGTCATATGCATGATTGGTGGCCAGGTGCATATCACCGGCGACGAGGCTTCTATGGTTCACTCTGTGATGGAGTTCACCAACCCCGACTCGGCGGATGACAGCTCCGTAATTCTCGATCTATCCTCACTGCAGTTTGGAGACGCAGGCCGCGGAATATCAGGGCGCAGCACGTCCGTCCTGGAATCGCGCCCGCGATTTATGGAGCGCTTGGGCCGCATCGCAGACGACACGACATTCACGAAGACTTCGCAACGTATTCGCCCCTACGCCGATGATCCCTGGTTGAAGCTCGTTGCGAAGAAGGTGAAGGAGCGCTGGGAGAAGAGACACGAAGAACCATGGTGTGGGCACTGCGGCGCCCCAGGGGCAAAGATGTTGAAGTGTTCCTTGTGCCAACAAGCCGCCTATTGTGACAAGGTGCATCAGACAGCTGCATGGCCGTTTCACAAAGTCTTTTGTTCGGGAAAGCAAGGTCCTAGTGTCTAGTGGTTCCTTGTGAGTTTGAACCTACCTTCTTTGCCGGCGGAAAATTCTGATAATTGCGAAACAGGGATTCGTTGCTTATGGTGCCGGGCACGGAGTGGCTGGTTCAGTCGGAATTATTGTGATTGTTTCTAACGATTATTTTACTGTGCATCAAGTCCGACTTGGTTGAAAGATGCAGTTTCAGCGTGAGAGCTGCTCCAAAAATATGTGGCGCTCATGTAGATTTTGTATTGGCACGGTGAGTAGTCAGTGATACTTCAAAACCGAGTATAATTCTCAGAAAGATCTAATCGCATGAGACGTATTACAATAGCGCCGCAGCCTCGGCCTTCAAACCCAACGGATTCTTTCCGTCCTGCGAGTTCTTGAGCACGTTCTTTGCCCGTCCATCATAGTTGCTGTCGCGCATCCAACGCTCCAGGGTATACGTTCCCGGGTGGACACTCCTGATCCACTCCATGTCCTTGTCGATTATGTCGTCCCGCATAACGCTCCAGAACCGAGTAAAGTTCTCCCGAAGGGTCGTCGAGCCGTCTCCGCGCCGGAGCTCGTTTGCAACGGGCGCGGCCATCTTCTCTGCGTCGAAGAGGTCGAACCACTCGTCCATGGTGACACGCTTGTACACGGCGGGCTGCCCCGTAACTTTCGTGAATGTCTATCGTCAATGAAAGGTAACGCTCAGTAAAGATATCTACAAAGACCAAGGACCGCACCTTGACGATGTCGTCGAAAGTGACGCGGTCGGAAGTGACGTTCAGCTCGCGCGCCGAGGTTTCGACACGGTGGTCAAACGTCCAGCGAGCCCACCACCCGAGGTCTTTCAAAGCAATCATCGGAATGTGTCCATCTTCTACCGGGGCGACAAACACGACTGTTCCGTCCTTACGTATGTTCAAGGGTGCGTACAAACCCTATATTGCAAGATCATCGAGTTGCATCTGAGCATAGTGAATTGAATTCAATGCAGAAGGGAACTTACCCCCTTCAGCATGTCCATGTACGGGCCGGTGGTGACCTGACTCCACGACAGACCATCGAGGTTGGACTCCTGGACGCTCAACCACTCGCCGACGCGGCCCTTCGCGTCCATGTGCTCCGCCCTGTACGCGGGATCGAACCCAGCACGCTAAATAAATGTGTTTCGTGAATTAGCCGCTGCGATCACTCGGTGGCGGCAACGAACCTTGGACACGTGGCGCAGGTTGCTCCAGACGTAGTGTTTTAGCGAGCGCGTCTGCTTTGCGAGCTCGAATATGCGCATCCCGGCGTACTGTTCGTTCCCCATCAGCTGAGTATCAAGCCAGGCGGTAAATGCTGCCTCACGATTTCTCGCATTTCCCCGCAGGTAAACCCATCGGTATTCACAAATGCGCCATATGCACCGTCGAGGGCGCGCGCGACGGTGTCGAAGTCGGTGAACGACCCTGTCAGAAGCGAATTTATCAACCACTGTTAATGTCAGCCTGGGTGCACCAGCCTTGGACACATTCGACGCCGCGCGCAGTGAGCACCTGGGCATGTGCACTTTTTGGATCTCTGGTGAGGGCACGGACGCTGTAGGGAGACGCTTTTCCGTTGGCGTCCGGTGCGAGCAGCGCATCGACAACTGCCTGACCCTGGGCTCCGGTGGCGCCAATAACAAGGATGAGTTTGGAAGCAGACATGTGTGTTTTCAGTTGTCTGAAGATTGGGGGTTTAGTTGTGTTGAAGCTTTCACTATATTCCTCCTGAATATATATAGATCGTGAGACGGCGGAGATGAGTCAACGACAATTGTGCCAGAACATATGAGACGATAAGTCGGTAACCTCGAAGCATCGGGCATGCCTCGGTGATAGTACTCCTCTGCGGTGTTACTTCATACTTCGGGCAATTTCATAATCGTTTCTAGAAGGCCGAACCCATCGCCGAGGTTGAAGCTTCTATGCTCAGCGTTAGTGAGGGAAGTCAAAGGAAACAAAGAACGGAACGATCCTAAAGTCATCACAAGGAAACGAGCCTCGTTGAGTCGGTTGTCAACTACAGTGGAAAGAAATTGAATCAAGTGCTCAATATGGAAGTGCTCGTCCATTCTCCCAAAAAAGGCAAAAATACAAAAATTGGCATTCGGTGAAGATTGTCAACGGTTAAATCAACATCAAGGTCTGGCACTGCGACGATACTTTCAGATGCCACGAGACAATTTGTTGGAGGTAGTAGTGTAAGTAAGGCACAGTTTCCGAATTTCATTCTACATAACGACAGTACTGCATCAAAGCAACATGCGCACTTCGTTCTTAGCCCCCCAAGGGTTCTTCTCGTCAAGTGCATTTTTCAAAACCGGCTTCCCCATGCCCTGATAGTCACTCTGACGCATCCACTGCTCCACGGTGTCGCTCTCCGGGTGGACGCTCCGAATCCAATCAAAGTCCTTCTTGATAACGCCGTCCCGCAAAACCCTCCACACCGCCGTGAAATTCTGCCGAATCGACAATGCGCCTTCAGCCGTCGTGCGCTCGTTGGCGGCGGTCTGTTCGTCCACCGCACGCTGGTCGAAGTTCTGCCACCACTCGTCGATAGTTTGGCGCTTGAACACCGCCGGTTTTCCTGTCACTTTTGTGAAAGTCTGTTTCCGTTGTGTTGGTTAGAATACAAGCAATACACACAACGGGGTGTCCCACCTTAACCAAATACTCCCATCCAACAGGATCAGAAGCGATATTCACTTCACAACCGGACGTTTCCGCACGGTGGTCGAACGTCCAGCGCGCCCACCACCCCATGTCTTTGAGGGTAAGCATCGGAACCTGGCTGTCTTCGATCGGCGCGGCGAACACGACCGTGCCGTCCTTGCGAACATTGAGTGGACTAAATAGCGACTAGATATGCTCGGCTTAGCGGGGTACTGCTCAGAGCAACCAACGTACTCCTTTGAGCATGTCCATGTACGGACCCGTGATCACGATCGTCCACGAAAGTGCATCAGGCCCGACCGCTGAGGCCTGCGCGTGCATCCAATCGTTAACCCGTCCTTTGGCATCCATGTGCTCGGCCTTATATTGCAGGTTATAGCCAGTAATCTGTATCTTATGAGCGTGCCGATGGAAATGAATGCAGTCTATGATACCTTAGAGGCCCCGGGAAGGCTGCTCCAGACATAGTGTCGCAGAGAGGGGGTCCGACTGGCAAGTTCGAATATGCGCATGCCGGCGTACTAGCCGCGAAAGGCTAGTCGCTCAGTTACCACATTTACCACAAGGATCAACATACAATTTCTCTCATATCGCCAACAGTAAAGCCATCCGTGTTCACCCACACTCCATACGAACCCTCTAAGGCCTTCGCAACGAGTGCGAAGTCTTCGAAGGAACCTGTAAACACACGGCGGTTCAGTGTGTGTAAATGGAATTAAGCATTACACAAATTACCTTTGACGCATTCCACACCGCGCGCAATCAAGTTCAATGCCGGTTTGCTGGTCGGGTCTCTGGTGAGGGCGCGCACGGCGTATGGAGAGGCGTTTCCATCGGCATCTGGAGCCAATAGCGCAGCGACGACGGCTATTCCTTGGCGCCCGTTGCGCCGATGACGAGGATCAGTTTCTTGTTAGACATTGTGAGGAGGTTAACTTGAAGCAGCTGCTTTCTAAATTTTGTGAATATGATTTGCTACAAGGCAGATTTTGTATACTCTCAGTTGGGATTCGAACTCCAAATTAAACGAGTGAGGTGACAATGGCCGAGAGTCTGCCCGAGTAAAGCTACGTTGGTTTAATTGCCTCGGGCGGGGTTTTCGTTCGACTTCACCTCGGGCATTGAATATTGAGAGCGTGTGTTGTCACCATTTTCTCCCAGCTGTTCGCA
Source organism: Mycena crocata (assembly GCA_029281795.1). Classification (NCBI taxonomy): domain Eukaryota; kingdom Fungi; phylum Basidiomycota; class Agaricomycetes; order Agaricales; family Mycenaceae; genus Mycena; species Mycena crocata. The sequence continues at coordinate 59,383 of JARJCP010000228.1, read as the reverse complement.
ATTCCAGGGTCTCTTCTACGGCTGAGATCTGGAAAATTATGGCACCTTCCGAACCTAGAGCTGCCCGAATAAAAATGGACTAATTGGATTACTGTAATTCGGACGGGGTCGGCTTGATCTCGGCCATAGAAGATTCAGAGACCGGATTCGGGGTCAGTTATTCTGACTCCGTAAAGGTATATTCTCCTCGTACAACGATAAAATTCCCACCCTGATCATGTAACTGGAATGTTCTTCCTTTGCGATCGTGCATGCTTGGCTGTATGACAGAGAAATCAATGATGCATAAAACAAAAACAGGCGAACAGTGGATATTAGAGACATGACCGTCGTTCAAACTCCGTCCGCCTTATGCAGACACATCCCCTCCAGCTCTTGGGGGGATAAATCCAAATTCTCAGCCGCGAAACGCCCCCGAATGGTCTCGAGCTTCGTCGCCCCATTCTCATCGCCCAGGGTCGCTGCCAGCCGGGGCGCGAGGGGGTCGAACACGTTGTCTTTCCACGCGTTGAGTGCTACCTGCAAAAGTCCTCCAGTGACCATGCGCACTGAGTGAATGGTGAAGAATAACGAGGGACGTACATTGTCCACACCCGGACCTTCCTTCCGGCTTTCCGCCCGCTCCCGGGCGATGAAGTGGCGAAGGTATGCGAAGAGGTGGTTCACCTTGGGGACGCCGTGCGCGAACTGGGTCCATTCGGTGTCATAGTAGTCTGGGAGGAGGGAGTTCGAGGGTGGAGCGGCCTAATATGTATATCAAGGTCATCAATTCTAGGAAGTTGTACTTCGGAAAACATACCTCAGAGATCTGCGTCGTGTGCGCCGCGTAGAACGCGCACAACTGCTGGTACATCTCTGGATACATACATGATCAAACTCTAGGAATGTAAAGAAACACGCACCTCGTCCATGCTGCGCCGTAGGCGGGTTTGTACGGCTGCACCATTCATATATCACCTTGTATAGCGCCATATGCTCCTCGACTGTGAGCCGGGCTCCGCGCAAGATCGACGTGAGCCCGGGTTCTATCTGGGTGCTCCAGACGTGGCCCGTGGGCAATGTCGTTTTCGATCTGCCAGACGCCTTGTGCAGTGTTGTTAGCATAAGAGTGTCATCACCAGGCATTGAGCCGATGCCCACAGAGCGTAACGTACTACCGTTATTTGACGAGGTCATTGTGGTTGGAGAAGAACCAGCTCCGCAGAAATCAACCTCCGCGCAGCAGTGACGTGTTGTCAATTGACATCGGTCCGAGGGCGGGCCGAAGGGTCTATGTGCTAAGAATCCCTTTCGACTGAATAAAAAATCAGGGGGATTGTGCACTTGAAGAGGCCGTCAGCCACAAGATTTTGTGCTAGGAAAACTCACCACTCATAAGCAGTTCAAGCGCCTATTGATGGAATACATGCAGGTACAATGTGATACAACACGCGAGTCGCTGGTAAAACAAGAGTAGGACAATACAGTCGGATTGCAGAGAAGGAAGAAAAGAAAGCAAAAACCAAGTCACGAAACCCCAGCAGAGCGGAGCGCCTCTCGGAGTCTCTCCGACGCACTCATGTACCGCCCGTCATCCTCTTTCCCCTCCACAGAGAGCCTCTGCCTCTTCGCCGGCGGTGGATCGATCTCCACAGTTGCAGCTCGGTCGTCGCTGCCCATCGAAACGTCCCCATCCATGTCAGCCCCAGCAACACCCTTCCCGCTCCCGTTCCCATTAACAAGACTGGTCTCCGTGGCCTCCAGTTTGGGCCCGGCAGGCTCAGGCTCCACGACCTCCGGGTTATACTTCTTTGCCAAGAAGTGCAGATACTCGAGCCGATGCCTGGGCGGCGGCGCGCGCGCCACGTGCATTGGCGGCCCCGGGAACCACAGCACTTCCCCCGTCATCGGATCGCGCTCAAAGTGTCGTGCTGAAAGTAGGGTAGTGTATCAGCGTTTGTGGATCCACGACGAATACAAAACGACGTACCCGTCTCAGGACCCAGCTTCTCCGTGGATGCGACGGCCACGCCGCCCGCGCTCACGACAGACCGGTCGACGAGCCCCGTCTGCTTCTTCTGCGCCGTGCCCAGACGCACAGGGCGCTCGAAGAGATCCAGCTCCTCCTCCTCGACTTGTGTGCTCGACCCCTCCCCGTTTGAGCTTGCGTCTGCGCTACTTGTGCTCCTGACCCCGGCAGACCACTCCGCCTTCCTTATACGCCTCACGACCCCGCGCGCACTGTCGTACCGGTACCCGCACACGTAGAGCGGCCAGCCGGGGAACCAGCGCGGTGCGCGGGGTCGCCCGCGTGCGGCGCTCGAGGCATGCTGGACCGCCACGCGCTCGATGACATCTGCGAGGATGTGGTGCGAGGCCCGCTCTGTGGGGTGTCACTATCAGCATGGCGATACGCAGAGGCAGAATACGGAGATAGATGGACGCACCGGTTTGCACGAGCTCGCCCTCAATCGGGCCTGTCCGCCGCGCCGGGGGCATGATGTGCGAAATCTGGGTGAAATCCGTCAGTTCGGAGAGTGGAAGAACGAAAGGACAGCATACCTCTTCCGCGCGAAGGAACCACCGCACGCTGATTCCCCCCTCACCCGCGTCGTCCCGCCAGCATGCGGTGACGCGAGCTACCAACGGTTTCCCCGGCCGGCCCAGCCCCACCACCGGCGCCGCCGGGTCGTCAGTGTCCGCAGCTGCGATAAGGTGCACGTAGTCCCCCGCGCGCAGGACAAAACCCTTGTGCGTGACGCTCTCGAGGGACACCGCGCCCGGCGCGCGCAGTGGCGGTGGGATCACCAGGGGGTGCGTCAGCGGTAATGGCGGCGCGTGGGAGGAGGTGAAGGTGTGAGCCACGCGCTGCAAATGGAGACCTTAGAGAGTGGGATGGAGGGAGTAGCAGCGGTAAAGACGTACCTGAAGTGTAACGACTCGACCCCACTCCTCCTGTGAGGTGGTAGGGATGCCCGCCACGCCGTCGCCGCGCTGCAGGTAGTAGCGCCGCCCGCTCTCGAACATCCGCGCCACGTCGGCGTCAAACGGCCGCGAGGAGGTGTAGAATGTCTTGCTGCGCGAGCGACTCTGGGTGCGTGCCACATCAGCTTGCGCGGGTAAAGGACCGTCGTGCACGTACCTCGAGGAGCTTGAATGAGATCGGCATCTGCAAAGGAGCAGAGTAAGTACGGTGGACGATGAAAAATAGAGTCGCCTCGCGCACCTTATCGTCCGGGACCCCGTCCAGCGCTGTCGAGAGCTTGACGCCCGTGCCATCCCTGTACGCCTTGATCGCCTGGCAAATCTCGAGATGCCGCTCATGCTTGACGTCCGCCATCCATCCCCCGTCCGGGCCCAGTATCGGCGCGTACCGCGGCAGCCCGCGCTCGAGCTGGCGCACGACCTGTGTGTCCGTAGGCGCGCCTGCAGGTGCATACTCGTCCGCCAGATCCAGCTCCTCCTCCAAGTCGGACTCGGGCTCCGACTCAGGGTACTCCGGTGCTGGTGGCGCTTCTACGGGGGAAACTGCTGCAGTTTGGATGGGTGTGGGCTTCGTGTATACGAAGGTGGAGGTGCTTGGTACTGGGACCGTGAGGGTCGGGAGAGCGGTCGCTGGCTTTGCAGCAGGGGCTGGTGTGTGGGCCGGCACAGGTTTCGGGGCTTGTTTCGGCGCGGGTTCGTGTACTTTTTGCGCTGAGGAAGGCGGTGGGGAGTCCCTTGGTATCGGAAGAGCCTTGGACTTCCATTCCGATTCAAGGAGGTTCTATAACGCAGTCAGCACCTCAATAATGTGCAGAATGACTACAAAAAGATCATAGATTCTGTATATATAAAACGCGCTCACCTTCAACGTCTGCGCGTCGATGGCAATTTGACTGTCGGGCTCATTGTAAAATAACGCGTTCAAGAACACCAAAGAGAGGTCCGTGTACGCATCCAAAGGATCCTTGTAGCGATTCTTTTCAAGGGAAGTTTGGATGTTATTGAGAGCGCGCGGTTCGGGGATGACTTGGTAGTACTCTGGCCAGTCATGGCGGTCAACTAGCTCCAGAAACATTCCCGCTAGCTGGCGTTTTCTGGGCGACCCGGTGGCAGACAGCAATGTGTTTAATACTTCCTCGATGGCCTTCTTTTGCGCTGGGGATATAGCCATTCCGGCAAGAATTTTGGTCGGGGTGGTTGGGTGCAGAAGAGTTTGGCGTTGTTATGTTTCAATGGCAAGCTTAGTCATCTTTCGAGGATCTCCTTCTGCCACCGTTGTTTCGTGCTCAATCGAGCTCTACGTCGCTCTACTGGCTCCGCCTCGGTGAAACCAGAATCCCAATTGATAGGAATTTCCATCCGGTACCGTCAAAATTGCACTCGGAGATTTAACTCCGAGAATGCTTCCCGACGAGATCATCTCCGAAATTCTTTCCCCGGCACTCAAAGTGTCCGACGAATTGTTCTCCGACACATCCGATGTCTCTCCATTCGCAAACCCCACCCTGTCGACCTCGGCGTACCTGCTAGTCTGCAAAGATTGGCTTCGTGTCGCCACTCCATTGCTGTACAACATCGTCGTGTTGCGTTCGAAAGCTCAGGCGGCCGCGCTTCAGAAAGTCCTCCACAAGCACTCAGAATTTGGGCGGTTCATCAAGAAGCTCAGGGTTGAGGGCGGGTATGGAATGGCGATGCATACCATTCTCGCATCCGCACCCAATATTACCGATCTCTTCCTCACCTTTGCAATATGGTCCTCGGATAGCACAGATGGCCTCTGCAAAGGACTTCCTCTTATCAATCCGCACCGTGTCCTCCTAGTGGATCCAGTTGTGAATCTGAGAAAAATACCTACAAACAAATGTCGGACTGCGCTGACCCGAGTCCTTTTCCACTCCATTTCCAAGTGGGACAACCTGGTCTGAGCTTTTTCTCGCCAATCTTCAACGCTCATCAGTTCGCAGGAAATATTCTCCTTTCCCTATACCAATCTTGTGCTTTATTACGACTCCGGATGGGAGGAACAGGCAAGCAAGCTGATGGAAGCCCTCATAAAATCGACAACCATTCAGACCATACTCCTCCCACCCCAATTCGAACTCCGCGCCTTCTTTTATCCGTTACTGGACATTCCGGGCTTGCGAATCTTACATGTCCAGACACAGCATGTCGAGCGAGACCAACAAGAGCTGATGAAAAACATCAAATCTCGCGGAAAGCTCAACGTAACAGTGCGGTACAATATGCCAGATAGGTGAGCGTTTCGGTTTATCTCTGTATTGACTTCCCTCATTCGTGATCAGCTCGAACGATGTTGTTGTGTTCAGAGCACCCGATATCGCACCGTCGTTGAATCCGTCCTTTATTCCCATGGCATCTGCGTCAGCCGAAGTTCGGGAGGCCGTGTGGAAGCGCGTGTTCTTGTTTGCCCTCTCCGGAGATACTTCCAAACCGTTGGACCATCCAGATCCAACCGCTGAAGGCCAATCGTCTCGCCTTGCGATACTGCTTGTGTCCAAATATTTCACCGTTTGTTGTCCTTGCCTTATATTTCGCGATGTGAACTGAGGTCTATATCAGCGACTCGCCCTTGCCGCTTTGTACAACGACCTGCGTGTAACTTCTCGAAACGCCTCCTCGATTGTCCAACAGCTACATTATTATCCGTACCTGTGCCCGGCCATTAGTTCCATTGACCTCTGCTCTCTCAGGTTCCAGGATCCCGCCCTGCGCTCTATCGTTGGCCGCGCAAACAGAGTAGAAAGGTTCCATTCTCAAGACTTGTTCGCCGAAGAATTTGAGCTGCTGGCCGAGACCACGGGCTCCACTCTCCGAAAGCTCGCAACCGGCTTCAGGTTCTCTTTGAATTCTCCTGCCGTGTCCACATCCATTTTTGCACGTTTCACAAACCTTGAAATCTGCGAGTTGCGGGGCCATGCGACGTTTTATTCACCTTCTGGGTCGGCGCCCAAAACTGTGCTCGCCCAACTTCACACACTGCAACTCGCCAACTGTGATCCTGTCATCTTGAACGCTTTCTCTGCTATGAGGCAAGTGTCAGAATCCTCCCTTACACTTCACCACTCATCCTATTTGCGCTAGCCTTCCTGTCCTTCACACCATCAGGATACCGTCCCACCAAGTCGACTGCACCCCGACACTGATACACTTTCTACACGCTCATGGTGGCCCCCTCATTCACATCGAGTTCAACTATAGCCTCTATATTCCTTGGAACGATTTCAATCTCTTCGATGTCTGCACCAGTCTCCTAGGTGCTGAATTCTCCAGAGTAGGTCGGCCTGGTCCCTTCGATACTCTTATCGACTACATCTTTGTTTCTTACAGGGTTTCAATCTCGAACGCCTCACCTGCAAGGACCCCCACCGATCACTCGCCAAAATCAGTTGTAACGACGTCGATGGGTGCGGCATTACTTCCTTCTTCTCTCGCTGTTCTAATTATCATCCACCTACATTTGCTGTTGTAGATGTGCTGGTGACGTGGATCCTACGCTGTTTCCCGCTCTCCGCGAAATCCAATGCTGCAACTGTGTATGGCCCAAGAGCGAGTACGCAACATCGGTGTTTATTCATTTTTCAAAGCTCACTTGATTTCCCAGACGCGAGACATCCAAGAACAGATGGGTTCCGCTCGCCGAGGCGTTGCTGGAGAAGAACATCAAACTTACAGATTCGGACGGACGCCATTGGATCCCGAGGGTCAAGAATATGCGAGGAAAGAGATAATTTGCTACATTACAGGTCTGCCTGTTAATTCCCCGCTGTATTCGCTGTGAATTAATCTGCTGCTGGAGGCGATTATATGGTCATGCCCAGATGAATCCGTGGTAATTTTGCGGAAGGGAATGTTTTGTGGAGTGACTTCTCCGCTGTACTGTATTCGATGGCAGAATCGATGCGATTCGATACGCCTCTGGAGGTAATATGAATCGAAATTCATATTCGCCCCAGCCTAGCCCAGGCTGCCCGGTTGCGTGCATCGGAGGATATCCTGATGGCCCCCGCTAAACTTGAAACATAAAAGATAAGTCCGCGCTGATAATTCTATCGCGGGATGATATAGGATGGTATCGATAGCGGAGGATAGCGACCGTCCTGGATTCTGTTTAGGGGTTGGGTTCACATTAGAAGAACATGCTAGTCCTGTTGTACTAGTGCGAGGCTTCATCAATTTCTTGTGCGCATACATCGTATCCTTGGGCTTGAACATACATAGTCTAACATCCAGCTGTAGGATAAGATTGCTCCCTCCTCGGCGTCCTGGGTCCCATTTCGAAACAACCGAGACTGATTGTAGCACTGTGAACATTTGGTCATCATATCAGATCACACCCCGCAGATCCTCGACTTGATCCTCGAGGGCTTCGAATCGACCTCGATCAGCCTTGCCCTACCTCGGCCACGCTTGGCATGCACACACAACTTATATTAGTGTATCTGCTACTATTAGTCTAATTTCCTAAGCCTCCGATTGGCTGCTCCACAGCTCCGAGCCAATGAGAGGCTCAGGAAATTTGGATTTTCTGAGTGCACTCTATTGACACGCATGCGCCGACAAGAAAGCGCAAGGTAACGGATCAGCAATGATCAGCCTGATGTTGAGTTTTTACATCTTCACAGATCTTCACATGTGAAACACGTTCTGGTGTTCCGTCTCATTCTCTCGTGACCTTCCCGTCTGCCGCAGTCAGATTCCACAAGCTTTGAAGATGGCGGTTAGCAGTTACATATGGAACCAATTTAAATCGTGATTCTTTGTGGCCTTCTGAGTTTCACCCAGGTTTCACGGTTCCACCGGCGCGCCGCACGAGCAACTATAAAGAGGTATCGATTCGTTCATATTCCTGCCATTCCCCATCTTCTCAATTTCTTCTTCATCCACCTACCTACTGTAATGGTTCGCCTGCTCCAGCTCGTTGCCGCTGCTTCCCTTGCCGTCGTTGCCAGCGCCAACCATCTCATTACCTTCCGGAACACCTGCAACAGGAACATCACCCCCATCTACCACGACAATGGGAACACCCGCACCTTGGCCACCATTGGCAACGGAGGGGTGACGACGACCGTGGTTGGGGAGACTGTACGTAGCGTCATCAGTTATCTTCCATCTAGACGATTTCTTACCCTATCGCAGCAAGGAGCGTGGCGCGCCTATGGCCAGACCGGGTCGTGCGCCTTCCCCGATGGCGAGTATAGGTTCAAATAACAAAACGACATACCTCTTATATTTATTCTTGTTCCAGGTGGTGGATGCCTTCTGCTTGAGTGCAGGTAAGTTCTGTACTGTCTTCTTTGACAATGTATCTAACCGAACGGTGTAGCTTCGAGTTCGTGATCTCAGTACACACAACGCGGTTCATTTACTAACCTATCCCAAAAGCAACGCGAACTTCAGGCAATGTGAGCGTTTTCCGCCGAACATAGTATGTCTGTCTGCTAACATGATTTGTCAGGCAACCTCTCCCGCGTCGACGGGTTCAATGTCGGCATGTCGTTCTCCTTCTCGGATGGCGGCTGCGGGGGCAACAACTGCCTCACGGTACGCGATTCTTACCCTGCTCAGCAGAGTTCCCTCTGACCACCGCCCTTCAGAACACCTGCGACGGGAACCACGCGTTCTCCACCCCGACTAACGGTGGCCGTACGTCTTATTTGCGTCTCTACATTCTCCATTCCATTTCAAACCATTCCTTTGCAGCTTCGCTCCGTCAATGCAACACCCCCAACGTTGGCATGACGTTCGTGTTCATTTCGAGTTTCTTATTGTCAAAAACTCACAAACACACGATGCAGCGTTACCTTCAGCTGCTAAGGGTTTTTCCATGGCGGCAGTCCATCTCGTGGTCTTGCAGCTTGCCAACGTACCAACCACTGGACCAATTTTATTTCGCCGTTAGAAAAGACTGCGAAGGATGGATTGAAAATAAATAATGTTTGTGAACTCGAATAATTTAATAGACATGGGATATCCAATGTTGAATTAACATCGTATGACATGGAGCCAAGCTATGGTGAATTTTGTATTTTGGACGTCGTGACATGCAACGAAGAGTTGAGTATATGATCGCCGGGATAACAGATGTTGAACCGAATTCGGCACATTTTTACAAGACTTCAATGTTGTGTACGTGGTAGGAAACCGAGCTGAGGTGTAGTGATATTTCGAACAAAGGGCTACAAACGGAATTCCATCTTTCCAAGACACTACGTAAATAAAATACTTTGAGTGGCTGGAGGAAGGTCGTGATGGATGAAGGGTACCGTTTCCTCAAGAGGCACCAATCGTAGCCTCCAAACCCTCGGCGATGAATGGACGCAGACAGGCTCGAATTTCATCAACCGACGCCCTGCTTCTACCAACGTGGACCAACTTCAGGTGGAGAGACTCTAGCTTCGCCACCCCGTCCCGGTGCCCTCTCGCTCGAGTAGCCAGCATGTCGGCGATCGACGCTGTCGAGATAGTAGCGGGGTGAACTTCAAGCGTCAGAGCACGGAGGGAGGGAGGGAGGGTAAAAGTGTGTCATCACTGGCGAGGCGCTTTACCAGCGGGGTCGTGTCCTCCCATACAGCCCAGTTGCGTATCTCGACCCGCTCAAGTGATGGGATGCACTCGAGACATGACTCCGCAAATGGGGACCCGATATTTGAGAGACGCACTGTGCACACAGACCATGCGGAACGGTGGGCGACAGCTCTGGGTTGCCTCCGCCCGACTATGTGAGCTCGAGCGTTTTGAGGGCGGGGAGACTAAGGAAAACGAGCAAAATGTCTCCGTCCAACCTGAGAATATGAAGGTGAGGAAGAGGATTATGCTGCAGTCCTTGGGGGATAGTGTAATCTCCGTACACGGACGCGGAAGCGGTCAGAACCACGAGGTTTGGTGTCTCTATCAAAACCTCAACACAAGTGGAGAGTTGCGCGTCGAAAAATTCCAGATGGGTCAAATGGATCCATGGGAGAGAGACAACTTAGAGCGAAGCATCCACACCCACAAGATGTACGTCGCGAAGAGAAGGTGCATCCTGGGATGCAGAACCAGTTACGGGTGGAGACCAGTGATCTGAGATTTGGTCAATTCAGAAACACGACCCCGGATCCTCTTCGTGGATAAACAACATTGCACGTCCGGTGCTATACCGAAAGACCGATACTGGGATGCATACGGAAATATCATGGCTGATATTTTCGACAAGTCGGCGGGGGATCTGGTTTGAAAGATGTGAAGGTTCAGAATACGGGTTCCCAGAAGACGGGTTCCAGCGCGTGAAAGCCAGCGATGTAGGAGAAAATATTTCGCCGGTAATTTCGGCAGGGAGGGTGAGTCCAGAATAGAAGCAGTCGAGATCGTCGGTGATCTTTTCCTGCTCTGCAGCCAGAAGCCGTAGTTTCAGCTCGCGAATTTCGACCTCATTATCGATTTCCGCCAGGCGCAGGCGAAGATGGGAAGGTGCCAACATAGTTTGGTTCTGGGAGACGCTTGGCGCCAGGCGGAAAGCGTGGTGGATGACGGTTAAATCGTAAAAGGGAACGAGCACTGCCACTGATTGGTGGCTTTTCCCGCTTGCTTTTCGCCAACGGTCTTTACTTCCATGATACACGCCGTTATTCGCTGCTGCAACACGACCGTCCAAGGAATGGACGTTAATGAACATCAATGAACCATTAAGATCTCTTGCTTGATTTTTCTTCGCCAGGGAATCAAAGTCGCGTCATAATGCGCTTTTTGCCACACCTGGCAGGAGAGAGCTGGAGTTTTAGAATGGGAAGCTGAAATCCTGGTGCGTCTTCAGTTCACTGTTCTGGAAGAAATTAAGACTCCAATAGTAACGTTTCTCGCAAACCTTTCCGGTGGTGTCCAAAGAAAAATTGGTGGTGATGACTGACCTCAGCATACGACGGACTCTTACTGGCACCCTTCTCAGTTCTGCACCGACTTTCGTGGCTTGACCTACTCGAATTCCTATGAACTGGTGCACAAGCTGCGTTTTATACCGGATTCTTCCGACTTTGTCCGAAGTATGGTTTTTATTTTTCGCTTTTTGTCGTTCTGTAAGGCTGATTAATTCCTAGTTTGCGTCTCAGCCCCTAGAATTTCCACGTCTGACCCGGAATACCTTCTCGTGCATCTGCTCATCGTGTCGAGGTGCTCGCCGGCGCCTCTCTGACGAAATACCTTCCGTTTGCAGCTCTGAAATCTTATGCATTGTCCATTGAAAATCCTCTGGGTCAGTCCTGTCGTGTCCCTAGCATACGGGAATCTGACGTTACCTCAGGACTTATTTCCTCTCTTTCGTTTCAGCTTCTAGCGCGAGTTGTCTCCGAAGCGAAGACAGAAAAAACTATTATACGGGAACTGCTCCCCAGGCTCCACCCCCTGAAATCAAAAGTCTTGCTCGACGGAGTATATGCAGCATAGCCCCGCTGCCTCCGAAAATTCGAACGCGGCTCTCGTCTCGAGCTTTTGCCATCCCGCCCCCTATTCTCACACGTGGAGCAAAAACAGTAGCCGAACAAGTGGCTGACACAGTCGCTCATCCGCTACGACCACCATGTCCACCTCGCGCACCCTCAACTACGCTCCATTCGTCCCCTCGTTCTCCCCCACCTCCCACGTCTGCGTCTCGGCGATGGACGACCTCGTCTGCCGCTTCGCGAGTCTCTCGCTCACGAAGAGCCGCAGAGAAGACGAGGATGACAGCAACGACAACGACACCCTCAGCCCCAAGCGCGTCAAGGTCGCGCCTGCTTCCCGCCCGCTGCGCGTCCCCTACAGCTCGCTTAAGCTCATCATTCGCTCCCTGAATCGTGGGAGGAGTACGTTGCGCGGATGAGGTGGAACGCACTCTGCGAGGCTGCGAGGAGCGACCTCAGCCACCACGCGCCCGCCGCCGCCACAGCCGTCAGCGCTTCTGCTTCTGCTACTCCCTCTGCAGCTCCTGCGCCTACCCCCGCTCCTGTACCCGCTGTTCCTGTTGCCTCCCTCGTGAGCCCTAGCTCGGACGCCAAGGACGAAGACGCGCCAGCGCCCGCACCCAGCTCGCTCCTCGAGCGTCTCTCGTCATCACCCATTCCGATGAGCGCCAAGGCCAAGGGCAAGCAACGTGCCGACCCATTGAGCTCTCGTACCCCTCTCAAGGAAATCACCGGGGCTGCCGTCAACATCAAGGGCAAGGGCAAGACCAAGCACTTCGCGGACAAGGGCAAGACGACGGCGAAGAAGGCTGTAGACAAGGGCAAGACCCTCGGGGCGAGCGCGAGCACCAGCAAGAGCAAGCAGGACATCGGCGAGAAGAAGAAGAGCAACGTGCGGTCGTCGTCTGTGGTGAAGAACGGCGGAAGTGCGCTCCTCGGGAGTGCCTTGACAGACCCGATATATGGTGCAAGTATTGGCTGTCGACACGCCGCCATGGATCATATCTTGCTTGAGACTCGGTGCTTGGATGTGGTGCTTGGTTCCGGTGCTCGGATTTGCTTGGTGCTAGAAATGCTTCGATACTGCCTCGGTAAGTCTCCGTCCTCCTCCTGTGCCAACCATGCTCACTTATGTGTCTCCACGGGAAGTGTCGGGTTGTCGATATACCCGGCATGGGCGTTGCTTGCTTGATTAGGCGTGGTGCTTCATCTATAGACTCTTTCCTTGCTTAGAGACGGTGGAAGTACCGCGCTGTCGATATGCCGGTATGGACGCCGTTTCTTGCTTGCTTCGACTCGACCTTGTTTATTCTTGGATCCGGTATGTCCTCCCTCTCTTTCTTCTGCCTACTTCGAGAGCTCATTCGCGCCCGCAGGAGAAGTGTCGGGTTGTTGATATACCGGGCATGGACGTGCTTGCTTGCTCAGATGATAGTGGATACTCTTGCTTGACTCGGCCCTCTTTCTCCGACGCGCCACCCTCCTGTTCATCCGTTTGCCCTCCTCCCCCGCCGCGGTACCCTGAGTCGACGCTCCCTCGTCATACCACCCACACCCCTTGCTTGATTCGGTCTCCATGCTTCCGACGCGGCACCTTTGAGTCGACGCTCCCTCGTCATGATTCCACCGTCCTTTCTTGATTTCGACGCGACACCTTCCCCTCCGTCCGCTGGTCCTCCTCCTCACCGCGGTACCTTCGAGCCGATGCTCAGTAGTCGAAACCTCCCCACGCTCCTTGCTTGATTTGCCCTCCTTCCTTCCGACGCGACACCATCCCCTCCATCCGCCGGACCTCCTCCCCACCGCAGTTTGCGCTTGCGCACTTTCCAGCCAACGCTCCCTCGTCGTACCCTTCCGTCGTCAACCCGCTTCCATGCACACTAAGAGCTGACGCCCCTCGTCATACTCTTCTTCGTGGCCATCCTGTCTTTACGCGACCTGACTCTATTCGCCTTCACCTGCGCGCTGTCCTCGATCGCTTTCTCTGACGCCGCCTCCAAGATCTCCCGTCAAGCACGTATCAATGACGCAAGTATCTCAAATCCGAGTCGTTTTATCCGTGGTACAGCCTGCAAATGAATGAACGCACGACCATCGAAATGCCTTCGGATCAAGCCAAGCGGGTCAGCAGCAAGCTCACTGGTCTGCCCATAGGAACCCCTGCGTCCCGTCCCCGTCAAAGCCCGTCCTAGACGAAATTGCCCCCCGAAAGGTCGTGCCCGTACAGAATAGTACATACCCAAAACGCCCGGATGCTCAGAGATTATTTGCGGGCTCTTGGCATGCCCAGCGGCCAGCGGCCAACAGGACAGGCAGTTACATTAGACCTTGTCGTAGTTGGAACCTTACTCTTTGCATCGTACATAACGGCTTTACGACGGAGAATCGGCCTTGAGGGCCAGATCGCGAAAGGAGAAGGAGGTTATTTGGCTACAGCTTAAGCCATGTTTGGCTGCGGCTTCAGGGCACTGCTTCCGCCGATCTGCCTTGGACCTTCTCTACTTTTTCTCCACCCGCCTCAATTTCCTTCGTATCTCTCGCTTCCCAGTGCCCAACGTCAAGACAGTCATTCCGGCTGCCTTGAATTCAAGTCAAAGAAAGAGCCACTGGTGATTGGCACCAGCCCGAGTCATGACGCGGCTTCCCGACGAGATCATCTCCGAAATTCTCTCCCCAGCACTCAAAGTGGCCGACGAATTGTTCTCCGACGCGTCTGATGTGTCTCCATTTGCAAACCCCACTCCTTCGACCTCGGCGTACCTGCTAGTCTGCAAAGATTGGCTTCGTGTCGCCACTCCCTTGCTCTACAGTGTCGTCGTGCTCCGGTCGAAGGCCCAGGCGGCCGCACTCCAAAAGGTTCTTCGTAAAAACCCGGATTTTGGTGGCTTTGTCAAGAAGCTGAGGGTCGAAGGAGGGTATGGAATGGCGATGCATAGCATTCTCGCATCCGCCCCCAACATCACTGATCTATTCCTCACCCTGGAAATTTGGTCATCGGATAACACGAATGGCCTCTGCAAAGGGCTTCCTCTCATCAATCCTCGTCGCATCATCGTAGTGGATCCAGTGGACAATGACTCAAAAGCGCCAAAAAATAAAAATCAGACTGCGCTGAGCCAGGTTCTTTTTAGCTGCATTTCCGAGTGGGACAACTTGGTACATATCTTTCTTCAGTACCAAAACGATTCTAACCACTGCGCAGGAAATATTCGGCTTTCCTTACCCCCCTTTCGCTGTGCAAGACAATGGCGAGGGATGGTCGGAACGGGCAAGCGACCTGATGGATGCCCTCGTAGAATCGGAAACTATCCATACTGTGCTCCTCCCACTCAATTTTGAACTCTCTGTTTTCTTCTATCCATTGTTGGATATTCCGGGCTTGCGGATTTTGCATCTCAACGCAAAATACTACGAATGGGACCACCAAGAGAGGATGGAAATCATCAAGTCTTTTAAGCTTGACGTATCCTTGCGATACATGCCAGACAGGTCAGCCATTTAGCTTGCCCGCTGTGCACTTCTCTCATTCCGTCAAGCAGCTCGGTCGCTGCTGCTGTATCTACAGCACCTGAGATTACACCATCGTTGAATCCGCACTTTGTTCCCATGGGATCTGCGTCGGCCGAAGTTCAGAAGGCCGTGTGGATGCGCATCTTTATGTTTGCACTCTCCAAAGATGATGGGGACCTCGGCAGGAACACATCCTCCTCCTCCTCCAGTCAAAATTCATCCACAAACACTCAGCCGTCTCGCCTGGCGATACTACTTGTCTCAAAGTATTTTAATGTTCGTGTGTCTTGCACTATATCGCGCAGTGTAAGCTTATGCACATAGCAGCAACTCGCCCTTTCCGCTTTGTTCAAACACCTGCACGTGAAGTCTCGCAATGTATCCTCGATCATCCAGCAGTTGGATAATCATTGGGACCTGGGCTCGTCCATTCGCTCCATTAACCTACGGTCTGGTTGGCGGCGGAGTGATGATAGTCTAAGGTTCAAAGAGCGAAATTCCATCCAACACTCTATTATCAGCCGCGCAACCAAAGTAGAAAGGTTTTGTGCTCAATTACTCTCCGCCGACGCGTTCGAGCTGTTGGCCGTGACCACCGGCTCTACTATCCGAAAGCTCTCAATTAACTTCTACTCTTCTTCAAATCCTACCGTATCCACATCCGTTTTTAGGCATTTCGTAAAGCTGCAAGTCTGCCAGTTGCAAAACCAGGCGACGTTCACTGTACCCTCCAAGTCCGCCCCCAAGACTGTGCTCGCCCAGCTACACACACTGCAACTTACCGACCCTGATACTATCATGTTTGACACCTTCTCGGCGATGCGGCAAGCTTCGGTGCATTGTTGATTGGATTCCCTACTCATCCTATTTGTGATAGCCTTCCCGCCCTGCACACTTTCAGGATACCGTCACCCCTTTTAGCCCGCTGCATTCCTGCGCTGATAAACTTTCTACACGCTCATGGAAGATCTCTTGTTCACATCGCGTTCAATTATAGCCCCTATTTTCGTTGGAAGGACTTCTATCTCTTCGATGTCTGCACCAGCCTCTGCGATGCTGAATTTGACAGAGTGCGTCGGCATAATTCCCTCAATCGTCATCTTCACTAATACATCCTCGACTCGTATAGGATTTCGAACTCCGCCGTCTCACCTGCAAGGACCCCCACAGATCACTCGCGAAAATCACTTGTGACGACGTCCGTGGGTGCGGCATCTACATCCTTTGGGATCTCATGTTCTCATTGCAATCTTACATTTACAGCCTTACTAGAGACGGTTTTAGAGACATTTCTAGAGACGCTGACCACGTCGATCCCGCGCTGTTTCCCGCCCTCCGCGAAATTCAGTGCCGGGGCTGTCGATGGCCCAAAACCGAGTACGCATTGGCATTGGCCTTATTTATTTTCAAATACCCACAGTTTACAGACGAGAGATTTCGAAGAACCACTGGGTCCCGCTCGCTGAGACGTTGTTGGAGAAGAATATCAAGCTAACGGATTCAGCGGGACGACACTGGATTCCGAGATTAAAGAACGCGCGGGGAAAGAAATAACAGGGTACCGGTCCGAGACGAAGTCGATTAGAAGCTGAATCCCTTCTTGAATCGAAAATGATTGTATGCATCTGCCTCGAAGGGAAGTTGTAACACGCCAGATATGCGCGGCAAAAAAGGTCGTTAACTGATATTGAAGATTATTGCCCCTCGATAACACCGCGATATTATGGCGGTCAAAGTGCACATTTAATCAGCCGCAAATATATTTCACATGCCGCAAATATATTACGTGTTTTCATACCAATGCCGCAAGTATTTGACCCTTTTGGTATCTCCGAAATACTTGCGGCATTTCGACTCATGCCGCAAGTATTTTTCGAGGTCCCGCAACTTTTTTTCTCGGAGTGCCGCAACTTGTTTGTGAAAACCAATATCGACGACACGTATGTATCCCACACGGAGAGTGAACGCGCCTTGGCCTGCGGACCCGCGCTCAGCGTGATTCCGGCAGAGTGGAGGTCGGCACGTAGCTAAATCGCGTAGAACCAGCGGACTCGCGAGCGTCAGCTGTAAATTGGTGGGCTCATGAATGGAATCAACTGTGCCAATTCGACTTACCTGGGCCCTGAGTGCTTATATATCGCTGTCATGTCGGCCAGTCTCCGCGTCGCAGAATTGCTTACAGACACCTGTCGAAGACAATCGTGTCAAGCTGTGGCAATGACACGTTAAAAATTCACGTGTGAAGGCACGTAGACTTCCGCATACCATCGAACGGGAAGAACTATAATTTAGATTAGTCAATCGACCCTTCGAAGTAGATATAACGAGCATATGTGTGCCTTCCAAATGGTTCAAGGCTTCGGAGCAACGAAGGAAGCCTAGGTTATGCAGCGAGCTGTTACGGTTCGCGTGCGGATACTTGTAGCACACTGATCCACACGAATTGAACTGAATAAAGGTTTGAAGTGGATAGAGAGATGTGAGGTACCTTTATTGAACCAAGAATCGACCCTCATGAACTTGAACTCAACAGACGATCATCACTCTAGTAGTCACGCAGATCGAGTCAGTATGGTGGGGGTGGGGCGACGAAGCGGGTTGCATACCTCCGGATTTAAGATAGTGTATATCCTAAGACAGTGTGCCGAGAGGGAGATGCAGAGTTCGAAGTTGAAATATGACGGTGAAGTACAAACTTGATGAAGGTGAGATATGCTGTTCGTTTTGTAAAAAAAATCAAATCATATTTATGTATCAATTGCCCAACTTATGCAAGTTCATTTGAGCTCGTTTCAAACTTATGTGACCAAAATCTTATATTTAAGAGACTCTGATAGTATGCATATGAGATCTACCAAACGTATGGGACCAAAATGACCCCCAACTTATGTGAACCTCAACTAAACTTCGACCCAACTTATGTGAGTCGGGTATCATTTATGCGATAGTTGGTGGCGGCGTTGGGGTCACCAGCGAGCGGGGTTCGCCGCTCATCAGCTGTCATGGGGTTCGGTCTGCTCCGCCCTGCGGCGGCGTCGCATTAAATTGTTCGAGGCGTTCGGGCCATCAGATCATTAGACCCTGATCCGAATCAGCCGATGCCGAACTCTCCAAGTTTGGCACCCGAACGTTACAGAACGTTACACTGAACACCACCCAAACGAAAGCTTCTGACACTTGACTAAATAATGTATATCATTGGTGCTCTGTTGCGCATCCTCCGGGTCTCATAATCTCTTTGATTGGCTGCAATCCTGGATCGATATCTGGTATGTCTTTCTTTCGAACTGCTTTTGGTCATGGATTGTAACGGGCCCGGCCTGAAGCCCTGAGGTTCCGTAGGCCGGGCCCGGGTATCTCAAACAGGGTTGGGCCTAATGCAGGGTTTCAGTGGGCATATGGCTTGGGCATGGATAATTTCAGCCCCGAGCTGGGCTCTAAAGTCTGGGTCTAAGACTTGAGTGGTTGTGATAAGATTGGTTTCCAGCAGTGTATTTTCAGGGATAATTTACGATTTTTACCGTTGATTGAAGCAAGTCAGAATTCAGATATCCTTCATTGTCCACCATGAAGATGGCACCGTGTGGGCTGTTCAAAATTTTCAACACGGGATCCCGAAAACGAAATTGTAAATTCCTGTCCTTCGAAAGTGCGGTTATGAACCCACTTTGGTCGCACCAAGTGTTTTTATATTAGTAGCATTCCTAGTCACTCAACCGTCTGCAAACGGGAGCATGAAGAATTGCCTGAAGCTTGGACGCAGGCCCGGGCTGGGGTTCGAGAATTTTGAAGCCTGAGCCGGCTCATGACGGGGAGCCCGGGCCCATTCCATTAGCAACACCGTCCGTTGTTGAAAAAAAATTGCAAGGCATACGTCGGAGATGGGAAAAGCGAAAGAAATAACATTGGGATGGACAACACTTCCAAAATGATTCCGTGTGTTATTTCCCATTCCAATCTTTGCAGGCAGCAATTCAAAAGACTGAAGTGGGGTTTAAAGCGAATATATACCTACAGGGAGTACCGATCCGATAGACCAAGGTGAGGCCCTGTGCAGAATTTGAGTGGGTTAAGGGTGGATTGGTATATTACGGGACATACTGAATAATGATTTGACTGTTCAGGAACACAGATAGACATAGATTCCGATCAAACACAAATATTGCAGCTGAACCCGACGTAGGCCAGCTTCATGTCCTGGCACTGAGCATAAAAAGATGGCTTCGACCCCGGGCATATGGTTCTAGTACTACTGTAGCATCACAAAACCCAGACAATTCTTCAATGGGTTGAAGTCCACACATAGACCATTGGGAGGATATCCATGTGCAGATAATTCGAGGTTTTATAGCCCAGATTCGATTTTGCATGATGGGTAGTGTGGCAAAGGCAGTGCATGTACTGTAACACAGATCATGACAAAACCGGGATGACATTGAACATGAAGAACAATTTCCAGCCAGGTGAATCCCTCTCGTCGCAGAGCCCAGCCCACTGAATTTGTGCGATGCAGCAAAGTCAAGCAAACGAGCACACGACCAAAAAGTAAAGAAGTCTAACCGGAGAAACCCGGGGTTCCCAATCAGGGCCAAATATCGGACTGCGATCTGATGCCCCGAGCACTTTCAATCCGAACCGACGCGATGCCGCCACAGGGCGGGGTATCCTGAGCCCCATGTCCAATGATGGGCGGAGCTCCCCGCTCGCCAGCTGCAGCAGCGCTGAGGAAAATTCTCACATAAGTCGTGTTGAACTCACATAAGTTGTGTCGAAGTTCACATAAGTTGCAGGTTAAACTGTTCACAAAAGTTTCAGAAATATGTGATTCATTCTGAAAATGTTATCTTTTGGTCACATAAGTTTGGAATGAGCTAAAATGAACCTGCATAAGTTGGGCAATTGATACATAAATATGATTTGATTTTTTTTAGAAAACGAACAGCATAGGTGAGATGATCAAAGATCTACCGATTAAAAATGGATACGGCAGTTGAAGACCACGATACAATGAGACTTACTGATATAGCTGTAGTAACGATGAACCAGAATCAGTACTTGAAACAACATGAAGTGAATACAATGTACGTACCTGGCACCGAAATTAAACCGAGCCTGAACTCGCCAGTCCCTGGGCTGGCCTCAGACATAGAAGCTGGTCTGTACAAGAAACAATGAGTCATTGAAAGACACAGCAATAAGTCGAAGCATGCACACATACCGATATATGTGGCCGACACCGTGTTCGGGGTAAACAGACAAAGAGCCAAGGAAGGAAGTTAAAAGATATTTGAGGATGGTGAAGGAGGAGACATACCTTCGTTGACCCCAACGAGCGTAGTTCAAGCTTCAACTTGGTGTAACATCGCACAGAGAGCCGGGAACGGCAATATGAGAGGTCCTGGCATGTTTCGAAATCGGTCACATTTTTTCACAAACAAGTTGCGGCACTCCGAGAAAAAAAGTTGCGGGACCTCGAAAAATACTTGCGGCATTTCGACTCATGCCGCAAGTATTTCGGAGATACCAAAAGGGTCAAATACTTGCGGCATTGGTATAAAAACACGTAATATATTTGCGGCATGTGAAATATATTTGCGGCTGATTAAATGTGCACTTTGACCGCCATACGATATTGAGTCGATATTGCAATACATGCACGAAATTCGCTATCATGCCGTGGCAGAAACTCAATTGCACTACAGTTCCATCGGCACAGTATGTAATTGTCCTGTGGTTCATTTTCAAAATCCTGCATTCATACTTCGATCCATCAAACCCTTTCAGATCGCGCAATGAATACTTTGTACCTAGATCTGTAGGCCGCCTTTCTGGGAAACAGTGGGATAGGTAAGACGAAGAGCGCTGGAAATCTCAAGTTCAGAGCTACCCGCTTCAAGCTCCATCTCAAGTCATATTTTCCCCAGCTCAACTTTCAACGAATAATCCTCTCCAACAAATCCCTCAACAGCTCGATCTCCTCACCTCTTTCCGGCCGCGGCGGCACGGCGTTGTCCGAGTCGTCCGCACTCGAGTTATAATAGATTCCCTGGCACTCGCGGTTGGGCATGAACCCCGCATGGAAGAACTTTGGCACCGCGGGATTCCAAGGGTTGCTTCCGTCGCTTACGAGCAGAATCGAGGGGAGGGCGTCCGAGGATGCGGGGTGTTGCGAATCTAAGGATGCGGAAGAGACCTCCCCAACTCCTTCCTCGTTTCGCTCCTCAGTCTCATCATCTAAGATAGCGCCGCCACCGCGCTCCCAAACGACAGAATTCCCGGTCCCAACACGGGAGATACGCCCGTTGCATCGGAAGATAGAGGAGACATCCCCAAGGGTCCGCGCATCGACGACGGGATCCGGCAGCCCCGAAAAGTGCGTTCCAGGCCGCGGAAACAGGATGTGCACGTCGGTGAGGTTCGGGAAGCGTGCGAGGTGCGTCAGGAGTGCGGGGGAGAGCGGCGCGTCCCGGCCATATTCCAACCAATCCCACTCGAACCCGAACTGCGTCAGTTTCGTCGAGTCGCACAGCGACAAGATGACCCCCGCGTCAGCGTCGGTGATGGTCCCGAATCCGACGCGGAGGGACTCGAGCTGAGGGAGCACTGCGCGGAGAGTGTCCCGCCAGAGGATGTGGGGTGCCGTGTCCGTCTCGGGACCGTCGGCATCGGCGAGAAGCGTTTGCACGGTGCATTGGTGCGGGAAGAGCAGGACCTTCTCGTCGACCCAGAGGCTAATGAGGTTGGGCAGGGTGCCCCCGAGAAACGACGGGACGAGCCCGAAGTACGTACGTCCGGGGTGCCGCCAATTGCTCGAATTGTCGGCGGGATCCCAGTAGTGCCGGTCCTTGTTGCGCGTGTTATCGCGAATTTCGAGGTGCCGCAGCGCGGGGAGGTCCTGTGCGGACAGGGCTTCGAAGAGGTGAATTTGGTCGTGGGCGAGCCACCAGATGCTACGCACAAGATCAGACAGCGCAGATGGCACGTGGGATGGAGGGAACTCACCTGTAGCGCACGTCTATCGTGAGCTCCGTCAAGAGACTCAGCTGCACCAGCTCCAGCGGGCCCAGTCGTGCGCCGGACACTGTTTTGTCCGCTACGACCAGCTCGAAGCGCGTTATCGACGGGAACTGCAAGCAGGGAAAGATGAATGACGCCGAGGCGCCCATGGCCGGCGAGCCACCGCCGTGCCAGTCCCAGACGCCCTCGGTGATGTCGATTTTGAGGTGCTCGAGCGCGTGATACGAGGCGAACCGGTCGGTGTGGCTTTGCAGCTGCGTGAACATCGTGTGGTTAATATGCCGGAGGTCGAGCGAGGTGATTGAGGGCCCAACGGTTGAGGGAAACGGCGCGATCCTGCGTGAGGTTGAGCCTGAATCAGCATCCTCCTTCACAAGTAACAACTTACTGCCAAACTTCCGCATCCCAGCGACCAACCTCTCCAGGTCCAGCAGCTGCAGGAACGTCACGCTCACGGTTGCGAAGAGCACAATCGATCCCAAAACGCGTAAGCCGTTTCGAATTCTGCAGCGCCTCGAAATGCATGCTTTTCAGGTCGATCCCGGGGAGACTGTGGTAGTCGAGCGACTCGAGGTTCACCGTGCGGCGGAACAAGTCGGGGAGACGGTCCTGAAGCGCTCGCGCGTCGCTTGCATTGCGGGGGAGGTTGGAATTGAACCCGCGGCCCCGGCCGCGCCCTGGTGGTCGAATGTGATCGTAGAGATGCGGGTGTTCTACTGAGATGACGAGGTGTCGAATGGACTCGGCTGGACCGGGCTTTGGGTTGAGTAGATAGTTTAGCACCTGTTGAGACGCTGCGGAGGACCGAGGAGCATACGAGTCCAGATAGACAGGCAGTTGCCAGAGACGCGTGAGGGCTACGGGAAACAGCCGGTGCGACTTTGGCAGTGCGACAAGGACGTTGTGGAGCGTTTTCCAATCGAATATGTGAGTCAGGATGCATGAGAAGATGTCCCCATCAACTTCAACCATATGCATAACTGGCACGAGACGGTCAGACTACGAAGATTAGGCAGATTCTGGACAGAGATCATCAGGAACAGACTCTGGTCGTAAACTTCCAGTATACCTTTCTCTGGATCACGATCCGACCTACCAATAGAAGGGTTCTCGTGAAGCTGCAGCCAGCAAACGAGAGGAACTCGAGGCAAGATGGTGGAAGCAACGGATCAGGCTCGGAAGCTGTACTGAAGCTCCAGCCAAATACTCGTCGAGCTGTAGCCAAACAACAGCTGCTCTACTTGATATTCCGCTCAAATTCCGTTTCTCCGTGGCATCATCATCTATTCGGCTTCTCAGTCATCTTGCCAGACTCTATTCAATTTTTTATCATTAGTTTCGTCCATGTCGTCAATCTGGCTTAGGGCTTCGTCCCGTCCGGCTTTGTGACGGGTTGACGGGCCGTCGCGACGGGACGGGTCCCGTCCGTCCAGCACCAAATCGAAATTATGAGACGGCCGGGTACGGGACGGGACAGACCCGTAAACGGGTACCCGTATCCGTCCGTTAACGGGTCGACGGGTTGACCAACAATACTGCGGCAATGTTTGACTTTTCTCACCAAAGTGTGGGGGAAATTGAGTGCATTTGAAGGTATAGTACCCATGTATCCTCTCGTGCTGCTTGAACATGCTCTTTTTCCGGCTGTTGCCCTCGAAACCGCTGGCTCGGTCATCCCGGGGTTGTTTGGAAATCCATTCCGATCCATGTATTCGTGATAGTCGCATAACGAACAACGAATAAGTGCAGCGGACTTTCATAATGCTTCCACACAATATCACCAATAGCACTGAGGTGGCCAACAAAGAACCTTAATGTTGTAGTTGGTTGAAATTGAGGTTTATTCACAAACCATAAATACAACTTGTTAGTAATTTTGACCCAGGACAGCCTAAAAATTGGGTGGGAAATTCTGATCAACGTGAGATGACTTTATAAACATATTTTGATTGTTTTGAACACACTTTCAGCACAGATTGAAGAGAAAACACCTCCAATCAAAGTCGAATAGTAAAAGCCGTCGCGACGGCCGTCGACGGGTTGACGGGCGGCACCCGTCCGTCAGGCTGTCCCAGATATCATCCTGACGGCCGGGTAGGCCCGTTTCTGTGTCTGTGACGGCCGTTTTTGCGACGGCCGTCCCGTCAGACGGACGGGTCGAAGCCCTAATCTGGCTACTCAACAAGTTGAACTAAAAGTCTGTAACAACTTGAACCGCACCCAAATCTCTCCTCATATCAGCATGTCGCGACGGTCTGGAGTACGCAACTACCAGCTTAGAGCTTGTGTCCATGCTCTTGGAAAAATCATGCTCTCGGTTTAACAAACAGGTCGTGTATATTAAATCATTTTAGTTCATACAAACACTATTTACTTGCATTCCACTTTGCAATATATCGAACTCTCAAACGGAGAGCTTGGATTTCAAGATTGAGAGTTGTTTTTTGACAACCTGCAAGGCCACGAGATTGACTTGCGCTGTTAAAAACCTCCTAGCAATTGAAGGTAACACTGCATCGCGTGTGTGTGAGTATTGAACAAGAATAAGTTAGCAATCAATACGAACGTCATGCCAACGTTGGGGGTGTTGCATTGACGGATCGAAGCTGCACAGGATGGTTTCAAATGGAAATCCTAGAGACACAAATAAGACGCACGGCCACCGTTAGTCGGAGTAGAGAACGCGTGGTTCCCGTCGCAAGTGTTCTGAGAGCGGTAGTCAGATGGTTCTCTGCCGAGTGCAAGAATCGCATACCGTGAGGCAGTTGTTGCCCGCGCATCCACCATCCGAGAAGGAGAAGGTCATGCCGACATTGAACCCATCGACGCGCGAGAGGTTGCCTAACAGTTATTAGCAGACAAGCAGATGATGTTCCATGGAAAGCGCACATTGTCTAAAGTTCGGGTTGCTTTTGAGGAAGGTTAGTAAATGAAGCACATTGTGGGTCCTGATATCACGAACTCAAAGCTGAACATTCGGTCAGATATGGCGTTAAGAAAGACAATGTAGAACTCACCTGCACTCAAGCAGAAGGCACCCGGCGCCTGGAATAGAAATAAATATAAGAGGGGCGTTGTCTTGTCATTTGAACATATGCTCGCCATCGGGCATGCTGCATGTGCCGGTCTGGCCAAAAGCGCGCCACGCCGCTTGCTGCGACGGGGGTAAGAAATTGTCTCGATGAAAAACAATGGGTAACACCACGTACACCCTCTGGAACCACGGTCGAAGTCGACCCACCGTTGCCAATGGTGGCTAGAGTGCGCGTGGTCCCATCTCCGGTGTGGTAGACGGGGGTGATAGACCTGCCGCAGGTACTCCTGAAGGTGATCAGATGGTCTGCGCTGGCGACGACAGCGAGAGAAGCAGCGGCAATGAGTTGGAGCAGGCGAACCATGGTGGATGAAGTTGAGAAGGTGGGGAATGGTAGAAATATGAACGAACCGTCGCCTTTTTATAGCTGCTAATGCAGCCTGCCACTGTAGCGAAACCCGAAAAGTGAACTCCGTAGGTGCGAGATCCAAGATGAGTTTTGATTTAAATTCGCTCCATATGAAGATTCTAACCGTTCTTCAGGGAAGCTTGTGGAGTATGGCCTAGTATGTCTGCGGGAAAGTAGGAACTTACGAAAGAAAGTCCGGGAATAAACAGAATGTGTTTCATATGCAGATGTGTATCCGCAATTCAATGGGATGGAAGGAGGGATATTCATGTTGAACATGTTTTGAGACAACGCACCTGGATGCTAAATCCGTAAATCAGGTCGGAGGATATGGTATGCGTTCAAGGATTTTATCAAGCCTCACAGTGGTAGAAGGTACGGCAATGCGTTAGCAAAGTGAATCCTCTTCTGGAAACCTAAACAATGATGATGGGCGGCCGATCGTCCCGCAAAAGAATTAGCAGCGCCTAATTCTCCCCGCTTTTACGTTTGAACCTCCCGCAGCGGGGAGTTTCCTCCGATCCCTGGTGGAGCAACCTTCAACGGCAACTACCTCGAGCCGCGTCGTGATTCGTATCGAATACAGCGGAGCATTAACTCAGCAAGATACCAGCGAAATATCGCTTTCCCCGCGAAAGTTCCCGCAACGGGGCAGTTTTTCCGATCCTTGGTGGGGAAGGCTTCACTGAATTCGAATCGCATCCAGCGGCGTATTGATTCGCATCGAATACAACGGAGAATTGACTCAGCGAATTATTTCTTTCCCCGCACGATCTTCACCCGCGGGATCCAGTGCCGTCCAGCCCAATCTGTGAGCTTGATGTTCTTCTCCAGCAACCTCTCTGCGAGTGGTACCCATTTGCTCTTAGATATCTCCCGCCTGAAAAATGAATGAGCTCTTGACAATGAACCAACACCAATACTGTGTCGGAAAAATCTAAATCGGCTTTGATTGGCATTAAACGTGTTCCAAGCCAGTGCATGGCCAAATGGCTTAAGCTGGATTCCAACGCACAGGTAAGAATCACGCAACCACTCCCAAGCAATGTCGATGGTTCCAACGCGTTCGAAGATGAGTCTCAGAAAAGTCACAAAATTTGTCCGCCTCCATTCTTTTTCAATGAATGGGCCCCTTGCAGTGTTACTTATTGTAATAGTTGGACCGAGGACGGAACTTGTAAAGTCTACGTTAGCCATAGATCATAGCAGGGTCACTAAATTCAAAGATCTCTAATTTCAAGTAACTATTAAGCAGGCATACATGTGTATGAAAATATTCAGAAGTCATCAACAGAGTTATGTACCTTGGTCGGGCTCCCGGGTGGGGCCTGGTGGGGCTCTGCTGAAGGCTTTCACACGGACTCCACAGCTGAAAAAATTCGAACAAATGAGTGGGTGATAGAAAATTAAAATACAACATGCATGTTTCAAGTCAAATTACTACCCCGAGGCACCGAGACTTGACCAAATCCCCATTTTTTCTAACCCTCAGAATACGCACATGTCTTTCGACGGCATGGCACAGCTTGAAAGTCACATAAAGGCTCCAAACAGCTTTAAAGTGGTTCAAAGCCCCTCTGCCAGGCCTTCAAAGCAGTTTGAAGCCGTCACAAGGTCAGATGCTGAACCATGCCGTTGCATGCTGACCGGCGTTTTTCCGACATGCGTACTCGCTCTTGGGCCAGTAGCAGCTGCGGCATTGGATTTCGCGAAGGACAGGAAACAGCGCGGGATCGACATTGTCGGCGTCACGCAAACCTTCTCTAAAAGCCGTAAAATGTAGGATGGCAATGAGAATGAGGCCCCAAAGGACGTAGATGCCGCACCCAAGGATGTCATTACAAGCGATTTTCGCGAGTGATTTGTGGGGGTCCTTGCAGTTGAGACGGCGGAGTTCGAAGTCCTATGATAATGAAGAATGTGGTGAAGGCGACATTGAGGGAACTGCATCAACCCACTGCATAAAAGTTGACATCCAAGAGGCTGGTGCAAACGTCAAAGATATTGAAGTCATTCCAAGGATAGTAGTGGTTATAGTTAAACCCCATGTGAACGAGGGGACCGCCATAGCATATAGAAAGTTTATCAACGCCGGGGTGGAGTGAGGGAGATGATAGGGTATCCTGAGAGTGTGAAGGATGGGAAGGCTATCGCAAGCACGATGAGTGCGAAACGCAACGAAGGATATGCTGACACTTGCCTCATGGCCGAGAAAGCGTCAAAGATGGTAGGACCACAATGGTCAAGTTCCAGTGTGTGGAGCTTGGCGAGCACAGTCTTGACCGCCGACTCGGAGGGTGAAGAAAACGTCGCCTCGCCATGCAACTTGCAGACTTGGAGGTTTGTGAAATGAGCAAAAGTGGACGCGGAGATGGTCGAAGCTGATGTCAAGGTAATTAATAGCTTTCTGAGAGTAAAGCCGGTGGTCACGGCCAGCAGCTCAGATTCTTCCGGGGACAAGAATTGAGCATGGACCCTTTCTACTCTGTTTGCGCGGCTGATGATAGAAGGTCGGATGGAATCTCGGATATAGCAGAGGTTAAGGAAGTGAATGGACGAGCCCAGATCTGAATGATTGTGCAATTGCTCGATTATTGAGGAGGCGTTGCGAGAAGTTACGCGCAGGTCGTTGAACAAAGCGGAGAGTCCGAGTTGCTGCTATATGCGTAAGTTCACACTGCGTGACATAATGAAAGGCCCACGAACATTGAAGTATTTTGAGACAAGTAGTATCGCCAGGCAAGTCGGTCGTGAATCAGTGGATGAATCTGGAGATTGCGGAAGCTGGGGATCATCCCTGGAGAGTGCAAATACAAAAATGCGCTTCCACACCGTTTCCTGAACTTCGGCCGGCGCCGACGCCATGGGAACGAAGTATGGGTCCAACGATGGTGCAATCTCAGGTGCTCTGAACAGAGTCACATCGTCCCTGCTGGTCAACCGAGTGAGCGAAACCCACAGAGAAAGTAAGGTCGCTTACCTGTCTGGCAACTTGTATCGTACTGATATATTAAGTTTACCACGTTTACCATGGGACTTGATGGCGTCCGTTATCTGTTGGTGATTGTGTTCGCGGCGCTGGTTGTGAAAATGTAGGATTCGCAAGCCTGGTATGTCCAACAACGGATGGAATAAGGTGGGGAGATCAAAAAGGTGCGGAAGGAGGACGGTGCGGATGGAATTGGATTTTATGAGAGCCGCTATTAGGTTGTTCGCCCGCTCCGACCATCCCTCATCGTATTGCACGAAACTAGAGTACGGAAAACCAAATGTTTCCTGTATATTGACTAAGACAGCCTTGTAATTCGGCGTGAAGGAATGAATACCAGGTTGTCCCACTTGGAAATGCAGCGGAAAAGGGTGTGGCTAAATGCAGTCTGGTTTTTATTTTTGGGGACTTTTGTTGGATTATCGACTGGATCCGCCACAATGACTCGATGCGGATTTATCAGGGGAAGCCCTTTGCAGAGGCCATTTGTGCTATCCGATGACCAAATCGCTAGGGTGAGGAAGAGATCGGTGATGTTGGGAGCGGATGCGAGAATGGTATGCATTGCCATTCCATACCCTCCTTCGACCCTGAGCTTTTTAATAAAGCCACCGAAATCTGGGTTTTTACGGAGAACCTGTTGAAGCGCGGCCGCCTGGGCCTTCGACCGAAGCACGACGACATTGTAGAGCAATGGAGTGGCGACACGAAGCCAATCTTTGCAGACTAAAAGGTATGCTGAGGTGGAAGGGGTGAGGGTTGCGAATGGAGATACATAAGACATGTCGGAGAACAATTCATCGGCCACTTTGAGTGCTGGGGAGAGTATTTCAGAGATGATCTCGTCGGGAAGCCGTGGCATGACTCGAGCTGTGGTGTCAATCACCAGGGGCTCTTTCTTTGGCTTAGATTTAAGGCAGCCGAAATGACTGTCTTGACGTTGGGCACTGGGGAGCGAGAGATACGAAGGAAATTGAGGCGGGTGGAGAAAAAAGTGGAGAAGGTCCAAAAGGAATGGCGGATCGGCGGAACCGGTGCCCTGAAGGCGCAGCCAAACACGGCTGAAGCTGTAGCCAAATAACCTCCTTCTCCTTTCGCGGTCTGGCAGGATCTGGCCCTCAAGGCCGATTCTCCGTCGTAAGGCCGTCATGTACAATGCAAAAAAGTACGGTTCCAACTACGCTACTGTAACTACCTGTCCTGTTGGCCGTTGGGCATACCAATAGCCCGCAAATAATCTCTGAGCATCCGGGCGTTTTGGGACTATCCTGTACGGGCACAACCTTTCGGGAGGCACTTTCGTCGAGGACGGGCTTTGACGGGGACGGAACGCAGGGGTTCTTGTGGGCAGGCCAGTGATCTTGCTGCTGACCCGCTTGGCTTGCTTTGAAGGCATTTCGATGGTCGTGCGTTCATTCATTTGCAGGCGAGGTACCACGGATAAAATGACTCCGATTTGAGATACTTGCGTCAATGATACGTGCTTGACGGGAGATCTTGGAGGCATCGTCAAAGAAAGCGATCGAGGACAGCGCGCGGGCCGGACTGTGTATGTAAGATGTGGGATTAGAAGATGAAAGCGAGGGCGTACCAAAACGGGCAAGATCGAATATGAACGCAAAGTGGGAGAGCAAGACCGACAACAGGAAGCGGGATAATCGAAAGCATGGAACACGAAAGCAATCAAAAACAAGGGACGCGAAAAAATCAGAACCTAAACCAGTCATTTCAGTGGTGCCGAAACGGAAGCCGATGTCTTCAGTTTCGGGTGCTATATCGGGACACCAGAGATCAGAAAAATCAGCTTCTGTTTCGGCGGCAGCGATGTGTGTGGCGAAAGTTTCCATTGTAGATTTCGTTTCAGCTCAAATGATTCTACAACTTCAGGCACTGATATTGGCACAACTGATTTCTAAAGTTCTGGGTTACTATTCGAAACTAACATCGGGTCAACCGAATTTCGCTATTCTCGGTGTGATGGTGAGGCACAACTCACTGCCAAAGAGTTGCTGCCCGGACCTTATACCCCTTTTGGGACCATCAAAAAACATTTTGATTCAGGATATTCATGTTCACTTCCGCTCTGCTCATTCCAGAAGTCTTCTATGGCCCTCAAATCATTACGAATCATTCCCTGAATGCACTGCATCTATCTACCAACAGTATCTGCTGTTATTTCTGCATATAAAAATTAGTCGAATATATTCAAATATACTCAAAATATATTCATATTCAACCCTTTGAATATGAATACGGTGAATCTGGTGAATATGATATGAATATGAATATGATACGGTGGTTGGCGTATTATATTCGTATTTGGACAGCACTAGCGAAAGCAATCGAAAGCACGAAAACAGGAATAGCGACGGGACAGCAGAGCATGCTTGCAGAGAAGGCGAGTAGAGTCAGGTCGCGTAATGACAGGACGGCCACGACAAATGATGACGAGGGAGCGTCGGCTCTGGATGTGCATAGAAGCGGGTCTCGGAACGGTATGACGAGGGAGCGTCGACTCAGAGGTGCGCAAGCGCAAACCGCGGTGGGGAGGAGGTCCGGCGGATGGAGGGGATAGTGTCGCATCGGAAGGAAGGAGGGAAAACAAGCAAGGAGCGTGGGGAGGTTTCGACGAGTGAGCTTTGGCTCGAAGGTACCGCGGTGGGGAGGAGGACCAGCAGACGGAGGGGAAGGTGTCGCGTCGAAATCAAGGAAGGACGGTGGAATCATGACGAGGGAGCGTCGACTCAAAGGTGCCGCGTCGGAAGCATGGAGACCGAATCAAGCAAGGGGTGTGGGTGGTATGACGAGGGAGCGTCGACTCAGGGTACCGCGGCGGGGGAGGAGGGCAAACGGATGAACAGGAGGGTGGCGCGTCGGAGAAAGAGGGCCGAGTCAAGCAAGAGTATCCACTACCATCCGAGCAAGCAAGCACGTCCATGCCCGGTATATCGACAACCCGACACTTCTCCTGCGGGCGCGAATGAGCTCTCGAAGTAGGCAGAAGAAATAGAGGGAGGACATACCGAAACCGAGTCGAAGCAACACCGAGTCTAAGCAAGCAAGCACCGTCCATACCAGCATATCGGCAGCGCGGTACTTCCACCGTATCTGGAGAGGAAATATTCTATAGATGAAGCACCACGCCTGAGCAAGCGAGCAACGTCCATGCCGGGTACATATATCGACAACCCGACACTTCCCCTGGAGAGGCACATAGGTGAGCATGGTCGGCGCGGATGAGGAAGGACAAGACTTACCGAGACATTGTCGAAGCAATTCCAAGCACCAAATCCGAATTCAAGCACCGTACCCAAGCAGCAAGCACCGGCAAACAAAACATCCATACCGACGTATCGACGGCCAGCACTTCCTTCATATCGCATATCAGACCTAATAAGGTACTCTCGAGCGCGCCTGGCCGTTCTTCCTCGACGACTTTTCACGCCCGTTGCTCGTATTCTTGCCACCAGCGCTCTTCTCGCTCTTGCTGGTGCTCGCGCTCGCGCCAAGGGTCTTGCTCTTGTCCACGGCTGTCTTGTCCTTGTCCGCGAGGTGCTTGGTCTTCCTCTTGCCCTTGATGTTGACGGCAGCCCCGGTGACTTCCTTGAGAGGGGTACGAGAGCTCGATGGGTCGGCACGTTGCTTGCCCTTTGCCTTAGCGCTCATCGGTACGGGAGAGGACGAGAGACGCTCGAGGAGGGAGCGGGGTGCGGGCGCGGGCGCGTCTTTGTCCTTGGTTGCCGAGCTGGGGCTCGCGGGAGCAGTAACAGGAACAGCGGGTACAGGAGCGGGGGTAGGCGCAGGAGCAGGACCAGGAGCTGCGGCAGGAGGCGCGGCGGAAGCAGGGGCAGCGACGGTAGGTGTGTGAGGGCTGAGATCGCTCCTCGCAGCGTCGCAGAATGCATTCCATCGCATCCGCGCCATGTACTCCTTCCACATCTCCGGAATCGAGACGGTGACGAGGCCGCGCGGGGGAGCGTGCTCACTCAGCTCGCTGTGCGTGGCGTCGCAGCGAGCATTCCAGTCCGCTTTGTTTGCACGCTCTTCCTTGGTGGCGTGGAAGATGATGTGGACGGGACCTGGAGGAGCGGGCGGGGGAGCGGCGGCAGAGACGGGGCTGGCACGGGCAATGGACTTGACACGGCGGCGTCGGA
Organism: Mycena crocata; assembly: GCA_029281795.1. Taxonomy (NCBI): domain Eukaryota; kingdom Fungi; phylum Basidiomycota; class Agaricomycetes; order Agaricales; family Mycenaceae; genus Mycena; species Mycena crocata. The sequence goes on along the minus strand of JARJCP010000228.1, from coordinate 26,871 downwards.
CGAGGACCTTGAGCGAACTGTAGGGGACGCGCAGCGGGCAAGAAGCAGGCGCGACCTTGACGTGCTTGGGGCTGCGGGTGTCGTTGTCGTTGCCGTCATCCTCGTCTTCTCTGCGGCTCTTCGTGGGCGAGAGACTCGCGAAGCGGCAGACGAGGTCGTCCATCGCCGAAGAGACGCAGGCGTGGGAGGCGGGGGAGAACGAGGGGACGAACGGTGCGTAGTTGAGGGTGCGTGGGGAGGACATGGTGGTCGTAGCGGAAGAAGTGGTGAATGGCGACTGTGTCAGCCACTTGTTTGGCTACTGTTTTTGCTCCACGTGTGCGAATAGGGGGCGGGATGGCAAAAGCTTGAGACCAGAGCCTGCCGGAGGCAGCGGGGCCATGCTGCATATACTCCTTTGAGCAAGACTTTTGATGTCGAAGGGTAGAGCCGTGACCTGGGGAGCAGTTCCCATATAATAGTATTTTTCTGTCGTCGCTTCGGGGACAACAGGCGCAGGGAGCTGAAACGAAAGAGGAAATAAGTCCTGAGGTAACGTCAGATCCCCGTATGCTAGGGACACGACAGGACTCACCCAGAGGATTTTCAATGGACAATCTGTAAGACAGGGCTGCAAACGGAAGGTATTTCGTCAGAGAGGCGCCGACGAGCAGCTCGACACCATGAGCAGATGCACGAGAAGGTATCCCGGGTCAGACGTGGAACTTCTAGGGGCTGAGACGCAAACTAAGGATTGATCAGCCTTGCGGAACAACAAAAAAGCGAAAATAAAAACCATACTTGAGACAACGTCGGAAGAATCAGGTATAAAACACAGCTTGTGAACCAGTTCATAGCAATTCGAGTATGTCAAGCCGCGAAAGTCGGTGCCGAAGCGTGCCAGTAAGGATGAGTTCGTCGTGTGCTGAGATGAGTTGAAACTTGACACCACCAATTTTTCTTTCGACACCACCGGAAAGGCTTGCGAGGAACTTGTTACTATGGGACTCTTGATTTAGTCCAGCACAGTGAAATGAAGACGCACCAGGAACTCCGCTTCCATTCTAAAACTTCAAGTTCACTTTTTTTCCTGGGTGGCAAAAAGCGCATAACATTTATGACGCGACTTTTTTCCCTGGCGAAGAGAAATCCAGTAAGAGGTCTTAGTGGTTCATTAAGGTTCATTCCTCGGACGGTCGTGTTGTAGCAGCGAATAACGGCGTAGATCATGAAAGTAAAAGCGACTCGGAGCAATAACCAAAGACAGTCAGTGCAAAACCAAAGACAGTCAGTGGCAGTGCTCCGTTCTTTTTAGGACTTACCCTCACCCACAGCGCTTTCCACCGGCGTCTCCAGAACCGAACCGAGTATGCTGTCTCCTTCTCATCTTCGTATGCGCCTGGCAGAAATTGACAATGAGGTTGAAATTCTGGAGCTGAAACTACGACTCCTGACTGCAGAGCGACAAAAAATCACCGACGATCTCGACTCCATCGTCTATCCTGTCCTCACCCTCCCGGCCGAAATTACCAGCGAAATATTCTCTCACTACGTGGATAACCCGCACATTGGTCGCTTACCAGCCCCGCCTCAGTCTCACCCTCCAGGTTATGGGCCTTTGACATTAGCCAGCGTCTGCAGAAGATGGTGGCACATAGCAATAGCACTATGTTCGTTGTGGGGGTCGGTACGGGTATACCCCGAATCCCATTCGAACATTAAAACCTCCTCGCCCTCCTCAAGCGCTGGCTCCCACGCGCTGGAACACACCCTTTGGACCTTCATATCTTTAGATCCAGATCGCGGACCGACTCATCGAAAATATTGGATGTAATATTCCCGTATGCATCCCAGTGGCGGTCTGTCGGTATTTCATTGCGCAAGCCGAATGGCCTCGCCGCGAACAAGCTTCACGGTCGTGTTTGTCAATTAACCAAATTAGTCCTGGACCTTTCAAACAACCTACTCGGTGTTGTCTCTGCATTCCAGGATGCACCGTCTCTTTGTGAGGTACATCTAGGGCTTCGACCCGGCCGTTAAACGGGACGGCCGTCAGAAAAACGGCCGTCACTAGCGACGAAACGGGACCACCCGGCCGTCACCACAAAAACTCAGACCCTCTGACGGCCGGGTGCCGTCCGTCGACGGGTTGACGGCCGTCGTGACGGGTTCCACAGGTGGACAGTGGTGGATTTTTATTTCTTGTCAAGCTGTGAGTGAGTTCAAGCCGTTACATAAATACTATGAAAGGTGTGGGAGCTTACCGGATGGTTTGAATTGAATGAGGGCGAAATCTGGGTCCTTGAAATAGCCTGCAACAAGCAACGCCGAGATGCCCGATGTGGCAATGAATGCAAGGATCATGGCGGGAAAGGATGGTTTTGGCTGATTAGGATGTAGAGGAGTAACATATCTATGATATATTGTCAATTGGCAGGATATTGGATGAGCTTCACGCCTATAATACCCAGGACTTCCGGTTGACCCGTTCAACCCGTCGACGGCCGGGTACGGGTACCGGTTGACGGGTCTAACCCGTCCCGTACCCGGCCGTCTGAAATTATCTCTTTTCTGCGAGACGGACGGGACCCGTCCCGTTGCGACGGCCCGTCAACCCGTCACAAAGCCGGACGGGACGAAGCCCTAGGTACATCTTTCCGGTGAATCGCTCCCACGGATCTCCCTTCCTTGGATCCAGTTGTCTCATCTGGAATTTTCCGACGCGGACATCTCCACATGTCTTGATGTTTGAAGAAGACACCAAATCTCAAGGTTCTGACCGCTGCCGCGTCGGTGTCCGGGAATGATGATATCCAGGCATTGCTGCCTCTCTCTTTACCCCACCTTCACTCCTCAGATTAGGTGGAGATCTGTTCCTCACTTGCCTTACTCTCCCCGCTCTCAAAACGCTCGAGGTCACATATCCAGCCGGAAACGCAATGAAACCGTACCGGCTGCATGGCATCGCCCACCGCTCCGCATGGTCCTTGCACAGTAGTGATGTTCTGGCTTGGCTTGGCTTCTGAGCCCCGGCTTTGGCTTGGCTTCACGGGGCTTTGGCTCAACGATCCTGAAGCCAAAGCCAAAGCCGCCAACCAGGGCTTGCCGGGGCTTGGCTTTGGCCCAAGCCGCGGCTTTATGCATTTTTTTTTGTTTCAATTGTTTGCGGCTCACAAGAGTCATTGCCGTTTATTTAACTGTAAGCCACGGTAGTTTTGGTCATCAGGAACACAGCAGATCCTTTGTTGAACTCACAGAAAATATTACCAGCTGTCTGCGGCGCTGTTATGCCGATGCGGAAGATCCCGGGTTGTGATGGAGTTGCCATATTGGGTACGAGATGTTGAAAAACAAATTTCAGGCCATAGTATAATGTTCCTCAGTGAAAATACATGTAGATGTATTCCCTAGATGGTGAAACTAACTGCTTTGATCCTCATAAATTATTAGGATTCGTAGGATGCAAAGCCAGGGCTTCAAGCCCCGGCTCTTGGCTTCCCAAGTCGCAAGCCAAAGCCAAAGCCCTCCCAAAGCCGCCGATTTGGCTTGGCTTGGCTTCAAAAGCCCGGGGCTTGGCTTCACGGCTTTTTGGCTCGAAGCCAAGCCAAGCACATCACTACTTGCACACAGTGTGCCTTTGGAACGTGGGGACCTCATTCGTCCCCTCGAGTCTCGAGGACCTCCCGTCACTTGAGCAGCTTGAAATACACAACCATAGTGAATCCCAGGACATAGCCCCGCTGGTAGCCTGGCTCACTAGATACGATTCGCTCTTACCCGCCCTACGTACTCTGAAGCTCGAAGTCCCCCCCGCTACTATCTCGGCGTCGTTGATTGCCGACATGCTCGCGGCTCGAACAAGGGAGAATCAGGATGGGCCGGCGAAGCTAGTGTCTCTCCACCTCAAATTGGTCCATGCGGGTAAAACAAGGGCCTCGGTTGACGAAGTCCGTGCATGTCTCCACCCATTCATTGCCGAGGGTTTGCAGGCTACGATTTGTGCTTCTTGAGGAAACGGTACCCTTCACTCATTACTCCCTTCCTCCTGCTATGTACTCAACATCCGATACTTAGGTGCATATTATACTGCTACTCTACATGTTGTCGGTGTTCGGGAATATCACCATGGCGACTCCGTTTCTAAGTTGTACATATCACTGAACTTAAGCCAGTTCGACATTTCGTACGGTCGTCTTCCGTGGACGGCAGCAAAAACAGGGAAATGAACAAAATGCGAGATAAGTGGTTTTTCCTTTTCAGTGAACCGTCATTTCCCCAGTCGACGACACCACGATGCACCTTCTGCTCGTGACAATGCGAGGCCGAAATGCTGGTGACTGTGGTTGAAAGATTTGAAATCCGGGAATTACATTCAAGCTGGAACTTGGAACCGACTCTACTCCTCATCCCCTCTTCCTGTGGTACAATGTTGTCCTCCGAACGTACTTCTTCCTCGCCGGGTCATACACGAGCTCCTCGGGACCGGAACTCTCCGAGTCCGACGCTGCCACGACATCAAAGTTGTCAAATGCGTTGGTCTCAAACTCTGTTTCGTCAAACTCCACGTCCGAATCACTCCCCGTGGTCGAATTATTGGCATTTGCGCTCCTATCGAGCGCAACGTTAGTTCACCATTCACTTTGTGATGAAGTTACAGTCAACTGCCAACTGGTTGGCAAGTTGAGACTTTCCTGTGCTGGTTGAAATACCAGGCTGGGTACTACTGTACTATTAAGTTCAGTTCGACAGTCACGGGTCACAGGCACCCTTGTCGGTGTCAAACTTTGGTAAATGTCACGCGTCACCCCGGGCTGGTGTCGAATCGGTCCCACGGTTCAAAAAAATCTGGAAAATCTCCTGTCGTGCCGGAACCAAAATTTGCAGCGAATACAGGTGTCAGGTACGGTTTATGAACAACTCTCATTGAAATAAGAACCTCAGGACAATGTTTTGAGCCCAAATTCGTGACAAGTGGTCCATTACTTGCCAAAATTTCACATCTAAAGGAAATATTTACCCAAAATGACAATTGCACTCACCTCCGTCTTCAAGAGTCCCTTTCAAATATATTTCTGATGCAGGGATTGTCGCAGGGGTTTGTCGAAATTTTGCCGCTGGTCACTGTCACCTCAGCCGGCTGTCGAATGTCGAATATGGTTCAATTTGTCACGGGTCACACCCCGTGTCGAACTGAACCTAATAGTACAGTACTCGAGTTACCGGCCTCGGTGTTTCTTGAAGTACCCGCCTGTGCATTTCTCGAACTACCGGCCTGTGTGCTACTCGAAGTAGCACCGGCCTGTGCATTCCCAGAACTGCCAGTGCGAGCCTTCCTATAAGACGAGCCCGCCTGCGCGCTGTTCCTGTTCATTGTTGGTCAAGTACCGCGTTGATAGCCAGCTTGAGATCCGCTCACAGATTCGTATTTTTCGCTGACATTCGAGCTGCCAATATGTGTGGCTTGAGATAGGTGGGTGGGTGTTTAAGCTGGCTGGAAGACTGGGTTGCAGCGATAGGCAGAGAGGATAATGTTCTGCAAGCGCAGAGCCCCCATTTTATACCCCAGACACACCTTGTCCAGCGCCTATATTCGTTCAAATTTCTTTCGCCACCACAAACCAATGGCCTCATCAGGAGGCTTGCGGCCACTAGGTGACTTGTAGTCGCTTAAGGAAACATAGGAGTAGCTTACCGAGACTACCGACGTGTTTTTCTCGGGTGGCGTGCATACTGTGCGCGTATCACATTTAAATGCGTGTACAGCAGTGTTCCCTGGATGGAGCCGAATCCAGGAGAGGAAATCAATCACTGTTGGAGTATGGAGGAGTTGACTCATTCCTAATTGTAGCGAAATTCTCTGTAGTTCAACCTCCTTTTGTCTTTTCTAAAGCATCTGCATTCTATAATTCTGCCCTTCACTGCAACTCTATCCGAAATAGTTGAGTAACGCCACCAGGAAAAAGAAAATCCTTGTCAAGCAGGTGAACGGTTTTTTTTTTTTTTTTTTTGATTCATTGCTTTACATCCTCTGTGTCTACGACATATGGTGGATGTAGTCCTGTCTATGTATCGTACGTAGTCAAAATGTGGTATCTAAACATCCGTTGTGGTCTTTCAGCCTCGAAGCTTTGCACCACTGTCTAAAGACAGGGCGCTGAGCGGAAAATCCGCGGGTAATGTTACAATAGTCCGTGACAAGAAAAAGAAGAGAGAAAGGTAAAAAGAATGTATCACAGTCTTGTGCTCCCTACAGAAGTCCTACTCGTCTTTGGGCTCGGGGAGTTCTTTGAAGTCGCCGAAAACGGAATGGAAACGGCGAGTGCGTTGGATGTAGATGAAGAGGTCTCGGAATAGGTCGGGGTCGGTCAGGAGGTGTTTGGAAAATCTGGCAAGGCGATTCGTGGTGTGTAACTGGCGGCGAGCGGCGTCGTGCGCATGGCAGAAGTGTAAAAAGTGATCGACGGTCTCGTCAACTAAGCCACAGCATGGACAGGTCGGGGTGGGTGACTTTTTCAGACGGTAAAGGTGGCGAGCGAGAGGAACATGATGAGTGCGGAGTTGAAAGAGGAGGGAGGCATGCTTTCGCGGCAAAATAGCCGTGGTCTTGCGAAACTTCGAGGACGGCGCCGATTCGTCCACATCTTTGATGCGGGCGTAACGGGGCGATCGCTCAAATTGCTTCCGTGTCAGTCTCTGCAACTGGCGGTTATGCGCCAGCGCGAGGGCTGACCTGCTGAATGGCAATCTCTTCAGCACCGCTAAGGTACCTCCGAAATCGCCGTCCGTCGCAGCGCGTTTCGCCGCCTCGTCGGCAGCCTCGTTCCCGGGTATGTCCACATGTCCTGGCGTCCAAACGATTTGTAGTGACGCTCTTGGGTGCTCCGCTAGTGCTTTTCGCCGCCGTCGATGGTAGATGTCCCAGATATGCTTGCCGCCGCCAGGTTTTGCATCCGTAATTGCCCGTATCGCCGACGTGTTGTCGACCCCATGTGGTACGCGTCCTCGTATTTCGTCCTGTTCTTCCCTCAGCAACTCCACCGCCAGAATTTCGCCTACTCCCTCCGCCTCGTACACCCCGTACCTCTTCTCCGTCCCCAGCTGCACCCCCTTCTCCCTCGTCACCACTCCGTCCACCATCAACACCGCCGCCGCACCGACCATCCCGTCGATGAGTGAGCCATCCGAAAACAGCCGCACCCTCGCCGTTTCAGCCAGTGCCTCCTCCTTGGCCTCATCCTTGGACGAAGCCACGCGCACCTCCACCGGCGCCACCCATCTCGCTGTCCTCCTCACCGCGGGTATCATCTCCACGCTCTTCTGCGAAACATCGGTGTACGCGTTCATCAGGTAGTGCAATGGTGAAGGGTGTCTCTTCACATGCCCCCACCGTTCCGCTTTCGTTACCAGCGCATGCAGCGGGTGCGTCGGCGGGAGTGTCGCATATCGCAAAGCTGCCTTCTGCAGATGTCGGTCAATCGCCAAGTGAATTGGGGGCAAGTCGGCGTGGGCGTTCAGCATGTCGCCCGGGGAGGACGCCATACCTCCCACCATCAGTCGCGCCGCACGGAGTTGAATCGAGCCGAGCTTCTTCACTATCGCCCGCGTGTCTTTCTTGCGGTTTGCTCCCTTGACGCGTTGATACACTGGAGCTAGAAAGATCTCCGCTCCGTAGAACATCCTCGGCACGCAGATCGCGAGATACAGTCGCCGGACATAGGTTGCCCCACTCCCCCTGAGACGCGTGCGAGTCGCCGAAAGTTGACAAGCCACTCGTGCCCTTTCGCTATCGCCGCGGCTCCCTGCTCCTTCCACGTCAACCCTTCGTCGATCCACACCCCCACCAGCTTCACCGCCTTGCTAGGTCTCGCCACCGTCGGACCCAGAACGAGATCTGGACGTGGCTTAGGGCTGTCCACGAGTGCACTCGCAGGTGACTCGGATCCTTGATCACAAGTACCTGTAAACCAAAATTCCAAACTCGGATCCACGGGTAAAAAACTTGTGGGTCTTTTGGGTACCCACGAGTTTCAAAAACTCATGAGTACTTGCAGGTACCTGCGAGTTTCAGCATAATTTTGGGCAAGAGTGAGCACAAAAAGGTGATTCACCCTATCTAATTGGCATCATTGCATCATTTAACAGTTCTGTGTGTTGAATCTGTATGGGATGCAGTGATTGGTGTACAGTTTTGCACTGAAATAGCTGCAAGTACCCACAAGTTTACGATTTTTTATCACAAAATTCAAACCCGGATCCTCGAGAAACCCGTGACAATGAGTACTTGACTCACGGGTAGCAAAACTCGCGGGTTTTCCCACGGATCAACTCACCAAAACCCACGGGTGACTCGCACTCGTGGACAGCCCTAACGTGGCTCCCGCACCCAGACGCTCTTCTGCCCGAACGGCCGCGGCTGCAAGATGCGCTTCTGCGAATAGTGACACACCTGGTCTTTTGCAGGCCCGAAGACGCAGTTGTGCCTTTCCCCCCAATCGTTCACTCCCTCCGGCCGCATGACTAGGTTTTGCAATTTTGCCGTCGTTTCCACCAGGGTCTTGCCGATTGCCAGAGCGTGGTGGTCGTCGATATAAAGCGCAGAGTTGGGGTCCAGTCGAGCCAATTCCGCCGTGAGAAAACCCCAGTATGTGACGGAGCCGGCGTCGCCCTGATCTAACCCGTTGTCAATGCTGAACGGCTGTGACTTGTACCCGTCGAAAACCATCTGTGTCGTCCGCCCGCCAAACCTCCTCATCATCCAATCTGTGTGCCCCTTCGGCACCCCCGCCATGCGCATGCTATGCACCACCCACTGCACCATCGCACACGGGAAAGCCCCCTTCACGTCCCGCAACAACAACGTCGCCACTTCACCCCTCCGCCAGGCGTCTTTGATCCTCATCACAATCCCCTGCACCATATCCACCCCCGTCCGTCCCGGCCTTCCCCCATATTGATTCGTCGGCAGCATGTCATAGAACTCGGCATTTGTTGCCACTTGCAGGTTCTTCCCAGCATTCCGCAGCCTTGCGTGCCCGTGTGACAAAATGAGTGGGTGATGCGCACCTACCGCCGTGTAATCGGGCTTCCCCGGCTTGCGGCCAACGAAGGTCTCGGTACGTAACCAATCGGCTGGCTCGTGTTCGTAGACGTCTAATGCTCTGTAGATCTTCTGCAGCCTCGGGACAAGAAGCCCAGCGCAATTTTTGTACACCGAATTGGGGAAGGACCCTGAACGCGTCGCCTTCCACGGCTTCATTTTTGCGATGGCTTGATGCAGCTGCGCCTCTGAGAGAGGCTCATACTTCCACTTCGGCTCCGGGTATTCGGCATCTGCTGGTGGATCCTCGGCCCCCGCTCCCCTTTCCGGGTAAAATTCCCCCACCATCCACTCACTCTTCTCCGCATTCGTACTCGCCACCTCCGTTCACCCGCCCACCTTCCTTTTCAAATCCGGGATCCGCGCTCGTCCCCCGTCCGTAGGCGGCCCTTTCATCATTTGCCCTGCTGTCCAAACATCGCTGCCGTCGATCTGCTCCGTCCACTCAAGGAAGCAGTTGTCGCGTGCCGCCTTGATCTTGGCCGAGAAGGAGTTGCGGGCCACTCGGAACTCCTCATGAATGGGGTCATTCCGATTGTCCCGCCGCCGGTACGACTTGAGCGCGAGTCGCTGCTTCACCTTCCTGGCCTCAGACAGCTCTGGCGTCCACCACCGCTTCGAGTGTGGACAAACTTTGGCCAGAGGAATGTGCTCGCGCACACACCTCCAAACCGCCGCGTCCAGCTCCTCAATCCCTGCCAACACCTCCTCAACGCTTGCATACCCGTCTACCTCACCAACCGCTTCCAACTCCGCCTCCAACATCTCACCGAACTCCTTCCACTTCCCCCCTCTCCAGTTCCACCGCTCCTCCTTCTCCTTCGATGGTGGTTCAAGATCTAGTTCACTGATGACCGGGAAGTGGTCAGTCGTCCCCGGCGTCCGCGCGGGATATGCGTCGCAGGAGACGAAGAAGGCGAGGAAATCCTCGCTGCAGAAGACATTGTCAGGGCGTGTCAGATTGCCTGTGCGTTTTGCACAAAGTGTCGGTATGCCCGCTGGGAGTGGCATCTTCATGCGATACTTGCCTAGCAGCTGTAATAGCAAAAAGACCGCATCCTCTGCTGTCCCCGTGAACAGGTGCGCATTTCGTACTTCATCCCAGAGCGGACTATGACGATTGAAATCTCCGAGCCAGACGTAGTACACACGTCCTCTCGGAGGCGGCCTCGCACGCGCTGCAGCCATGAATTTGCGCAATGCCTTCAATGTCTCGTCGTGATCGCCATCATTGTAGATGTTGACAACCCGCATTGTCCCGAAATCGCCTCGGTACTCGACCGCGACAATATCCGGCGACTCCATGGGCATTTACGACCATGAGTCCGTCGGCAGAGCGTCGTTCATGAGCGTCACCGCCCTGGCTCTCGTCCCTGTCACTCCACACCCCGTCGGATATACCACCATCCAGTGTGAGTTCGCCCTCGTCTCACCCCCCCTCCCGATATACGGCTCCTGTAACGCTGCAATGTGGTATTTTGTCCCCATCGTCTGCAGCAATTCGTGCTGATTGTCCAATCCCCTATCCAGATTCTGCTGCCAAATCCTCATCCTCTTTGACACGCGATCCCCACCAGATTGCACGCTCATACTGCCCCGCCCACGGTTGCGGCCGGGCCCTGAACAGTTGGCGCAAAGTCGCGCAAGGTCTCAATAGGGGGTACACCCGACTCGTCCGCCGTCTGTTGGTCGCCCCAAGCACGGCCCCATCTCGCGATGGACCCCGCGCTCCTGACCTCCCCCTCCTCAGGCCGTTCACCCGTCGCCGCACTCGCTGCACCTGACCCATCCACCGGAAGGCTTGTCTCTGTCCTCCCAACAATTCCCCGCCGCTCGCGCTGTGACCGATTATCCGCCTGACGGATCAGAGCCTCTCCGATGGTGGTCTGTCTCGCTCCGCCCGGCGCAGTGGCAGCTGCCACCCCCGTGCGCGTTGCTACTCCCTGTCCTGGACGGCGCCCGTCCCATCCTCCTCGCCACCCCTGATCAACCGGTGCCCACGTCCCCTGCCCTGGATTGCCTCCAGCAAGCCTCCCCGTTCCCCGGCTCGGGTGCGTGCGGGGGTCATCCCCCGGCCGCGGTCCCTCCTGCACCCCATCATCTCTCGCCCAAGTGCGAGGATCCGCCGTCGGGATGTAGCGATACCCCGACGTTGGGTCACTCGCTGCCTTCCTCGCTTGCGCCCGCATAAAGACCGGGCACTTCCTGTCCGCTGCACTGTGCCCATCAACGTCGCAGTTCGCGCAGTGGAACACTCCAGAGTCCAATGTGGTGCAATCCCCCGTGCGGTGCGTCCCTGCACACCTCGCGCACACATCCTTCACTGACTTGCACGCCGCCGCCAGATGGTCATACCCTTGGCACTTTGCACACCTCCTCGCCTCCTCCGAAGACCTACGCACCTTAATGCCTATGCCGCCTATGAAAAGCCCGTTGTCGATAGCGTGGTTCGCCGCGTCCGGACCGTCGAAAACAACCCTCACATGTGCGACTTTCTGATCCTTTGTACGCCGGTGAATCGGTTTCAGCCAGCGTGCACCGATGATGGCGCCTTCCGCCAAGCCACTATCGCTCTCCACCACCCGCCACATCCCCGCGTCATCGATCCGGGCCTCCACCGAGACCATCTCTCCCACCAGCTCGGTGCGCCGCGGCTTGTACACACAGCTGCCCCCGAGCGCCGCAACGAATTGCGACATCACCGCCGCCTCCTTGACCCATTTTGCTGTCTCATCATCCTTGCAGTCAAATAGCACCCCCCCGTTCTGCAACTTCCTCGCTCCGACAAAAGCAGCCCCGTCCCTCTTCGCCTCCATCATCCCCAGTGACAGATTCGCCTTCTGCTTCAACTCAAGCTCATTCAGCCCCGCAAAACAGTCCGATGCAGCATCGGTGGCTTTGTCCACCAGAATCTGGCGCCGCAGCCTCCCTTCACGCGCAACGATGTCAGCCTGGGCTGAGGTCAGGGTGGGCGCCGCCGCCGCCGCATACGACCGCATTCCTGATGGTGCTGCAATCGCAGCGGCCGCACTCGCACTCGCTGCTGCTGCTGCTCCCGCTGCCACCGCTGCAATGCTCTCCTTGAGCTCTTTCACCTGCACCTCCAGCGCCTGCACCTCCCCTCGCGATCCCATCACTTCCGTCTTCAAAGACAAAGACTCACCTTTCAGGCTCTCGACGACGTCGTGTAGCCCGTTTTGTGCTTTAAGCATCTCATTGAACGACGGCGTCACCGCCTCGCCAACCGCCTGCCCGCACGCATCGGCCAGTTCCTGCGTTGCGGTGACCTCCAGTTGCTCGGCCATGAAAGCTAGCGCCCGGATCGTCGGCCCCATCGTCTTCTGCAGTGTCTGCGTCAGCAACGACACCTTCACCATGATGGCAAAAAGGTCGTAGCGGGCGAAAGGAGCGCCTTTCGCCACCCAGTGGCTGTCTTCGAGGTACTGCCTCGCGGTGGTCGCATCTACGATGCCTTTATTCGTGGTGTCCTTCGCTATGGCGTGCATAAGCTGGGGCCTGTTGCTGATGGCCCCCACTTTCTTCTGTACTGAATCAATATCGGCGGGTCCCAGTGGTGTCGGTCTCGGGGGTGTTCCCCTGGAGGAAACGGACATCTTTCTTTCACTCTTTTGTAGTTCACAACTAGATATGTAGACTGTAGTAATTTCAAGCTGCTAGGTGTCGTATAACGCGTCGGTCGACGCGTCGAAGATTTGTCGCCACTGCCGAATCCGGGCGCCTATTCGGGGGTCCACGTGGTCGGAGTGCACAGGTGAACGGTCAAAGTCGTGCAGGTGCGCCTCGGGGTGTCGAAGACCCATTACAAAATCCAACACAGACAAGAGGATTCCCATTTTGAGGACGCGTAAAAAATCACCCCTGTCTGCACAGTGCGCCACCGGACCATCCACGGATATTGGATGCCAAACGGAGGGTTTCTGCCAATTGCTTGATCATCGCACTTCGGGGATATCACCATCGCGACCCCGTTTCATCGTACATTACGCTGAACTCATAATAAAAATCTGATATGTAACTTGCTTCTAAATTTCATATCCTTTCGACGCTGTCGGTATTATAATCAACTATGTCGGACACTTTCCTCCATGTCGCGCCGGGCCCGAACTCGAGCGAAACATTATCACTGCAGCACCAGTTTGATTCGGCTCCATCATGCCCTCTATTTTACCCCAGCTCAGATACTCGAATTAACACGTTCAGTTGCCGGCAAATTGCTGTCTTGGACAGTGAATCAGGAAAAGCTGACAGCGAACTCACTGAAATTAAACACAGAAACGAACAGTATATCTTGATCACCGCGAGATTCATTATGAAGATGGATATTGTACATTAATAATTATGCATTAACTAAAGCTACAGATGTTGAATATGCCCCAGGCAAACGATGCTTTGCCAGACTTCCAACCGCAAATCTTCAGCTGATGCGAAATATCGCTTTTTCATCCAACAGAACAAAATGGTTGCCTCGCGGTGTAGGCTCTTGAACCACAGCCGGATCGGAAGGTGTCGTCGCTCGTCCCACGTCAAAGAAACGGGCCCATCCCGAAACTTCTTCCGTCGGAGATGGGGCAGTGGTAATGAGGTGGGCGGGGAGAATGTCGTGGAACGTCGATCCGGAGCCCTGAGGCTGATCTCGGATCGCGATTTTAGTTGCAGGCTTCGATTTTTCTGTGTACAAGAAATCTTATTAGATGCGAAGGTAATGAAAAACGGCAGTACTAACCAGAAGCGAACATGCCTGGTCGGTCGTGGCCGCTTGATTTTACGCGGATGAGAAGCCCATATTCTTGGTGGGGCGGGCCCAAGTAGATATGACCCTCGCTGTCGCGGAATGAGTATTGTGCGGAATCGGCGTCGTAGCCAATCCGCTGCATTCCAGCTGGAAGACGGACGGAGTCCTATCGCTAAAGGTAAATTGTACGTCAAATAAAACTGGGGAAATACAAACCTCGCTGTATTGTGTCCAGAAGCTCATGTTGTTGAAGCTGGGTTGAGTGTAAAAGGTAGGAATGTTTGTTGTACAAAAATAGACGCGGCGACGGTTTATATTCTCTGGTGTCGCCTACTGGCATCTCATGTCGCATCCGACCAGAATCCGCCCCGACACGGAATTCCGACAGCCTCCGAGCCTGCGCGGAATTTTAAGTGAAGCCAAGCAGTAGCCAAGCCGAAAAACTTGAGCCTGGCACAGCCACTCCATCGCGATTTTCTTAAATGGGAACCGGTGAAACGCAGTCTCCGTACTTGCCGACTCGGTGTTTTGTCGCCTCCCGATCCGGTGCTATAGCTTATTGCGCCGCGCGGAACCTCGACGCTCGGAGTTTTGTAAAGATGCGCCGCCAGAGGGTTGGTCAAGCTTCTTGGGCTGAAACTACAATCTACAGATACAAGTTCACAGCAGTACGTAAGTATGTGCCATATTTAAAAGTCAAGTTCATCGTCCTCGAACGGCAGAAACATCGGTTCCCGGAAAGGTATCGGGTCATCCCTAACAATCACTGCATCGTCGAATTCCAGTTGTTTCAGTTTAACGCACATCGCCGGGAACATCTCGAGCACATTAACCACATCTTGCCACGTTCCATCGAAGCAATCCACCATCTGGAGGCGCTGGAGCGACGGGAATGCGCACATGAAGAACGCGACGTGGGTGTATGACATGTCGGCGAAGTCCATCTGGCGCAGTTGCATTTCTTCGACGAACGGGTACTTGGGGCGGCCGTCTATGGTGAGGGAGAGAATGAAGTCATCCCAGACGCGACTCTCGAGGTCGAACGCGTCAATAATTAGCGTGCGGAGGCACGACGTGTTGAGGGAGGTGAAGAACGGGCGGCAGTCATGTTCGTAGTATCCATCCTCATCTGGGGTATCGCGCGGCATAGAAGAAAGCTCGCGTAAGGCCATGTGTTCCGGCCCTGGGGGATACCTCGAGTGCTTTTCGATGGGGGTTGGGTAAGAGAGTGCGGGGACGCAAATCCCCTCAATGGTCAATTCGTCCGTGTCCGCGAAGAGCCAAGGATTGAGCACTCCATCTACGACAATTCCAGGAAATTCATGCCCAACCCGGAGGTATTTTAGATTTGGAAGCGTCGCGTCGCCCAAAGAGACGCCCTGGAGTGCGGCCTCGAACAACAAATGCCCATGGGGAAGAGGGAAGACGAAATGTGAGGGTGGCACGGGCGCAGACAGGTCGGGTATAGGATCGGTTTCATTTAAAGATGAAGAACCAGCTTGATCCAGCTGCCATTGCGCTAGAGCATCCTCGTTGCGCAGATATAAAACACGCAAGGCCGGGAACCCTTCCCCCTCGAACGCGTTGAGCACCAGCGGCCATGCCACCTGCTCCGCGTAGACAAAAAGACGTTCGCAGCGGTGAAGGTGCTTCCTAATAACGGAGCAAAGCAGTGGATATAAGCCCGCACAATTTAAAGGCTCAGCCATCGTTGATTCGAAGCGGAAGCCGAGTGAGATGGGGCGGTCCTTTGAGCGTGCCAGCACGCGTTCCAGCACCTCTGGACGCTCAATATCGCGAGCTGTGATACCAATAACAGTCCAGAGTTTCGAATTCCCGGTGGCAGCGCCATGCCACTGGCGGCAAGTGAGAGCGGCGAGCGCGGCGGAAGGAAAGTCCAGCCATTCGAAGATCTCGCAGAGCGTTTCGGATGGGAGAGATTGTATGAGAGACATGAGCGAATAGATGAGGAAGGACGAGTTTTTCCCCGGAAGTCGCACTGTGATGGTGGTGGAAGAGAGCAGAGAAAGGATATTGTGGCGTGCTGGCATTTTATATATGGGGTCACGTGGGCGCGATGAGACTTTGCCGCGATGCCGCGGTGGCTTGAGCAAGGCGTCCAAAGTATATGCCGGTTTACTACAAGGTTAAAGTAACCAGTACACAAGATATGCCTCCGCTTCGCTACGGCAGACGTGGATTACATGAAAATTAGAAAGGACGACATCGGCGAGGGCAATCTTTTGATGATTTAAGAACGGAGCTAGGCGTACCAGTACACTCGAGTGTACTTATTTCGCACTAGTTTGTACGACCCAATGAGATAAAGGCCGAGAGAAAAGGATTTTCGACCTCAGAAGGGAAAGACACAAAACTGTGCCGATGGCTGGACTGGGTTGCAGAACACTTTCATGTGAGATTCCAGAAGAAAAGAAAGACCAGCGACAAAAAGAAGTCTGCGGTACGGGCGAGATGTTGAACCAGTTCAATGGTTCAGTTTAGCCCCGTCATGAATTCAACATTGTCATTACTTACAATGCTGGCGCCGATTGATCAAGCCGGTACGTACCTCTCACAAACACCGAGAGATCGAGGCCGACTAGCGGGTTCTACAGTCCCAATGGGGTGTTAGATCTAGAGAGGTGTCGTGCAGAGAGGGTCGAATTACTCACCTCCAAATTCGACTCGCCCTGGACATCTGCATGTTGTCCGCAAGAAATTCGAATGCATGAGGAGTTGTATCAGAAAATGTCATAAATGATGAGCGCTGAGCGCCAACATATCTGAGAAGAATTAACCACGTACCAATATATTAATTGCCTCTGTTTGAGCAATACAGAGAGGAGCTCGACTTTAGAAGAAAGGGGTACGCTGGAGAGTAGTCAGCCGTAAGCGCCATTGAGGCTGTCTTGAGAAGAGTTGATGCATAGAAAACCATGGGACCAGCGCCAGCACTCGTAGACTGATAATATGCATATTTTATGTTCAGATCACCATGTGATCGAGTTTGACACGTTGAAGGTTGATACATGCATTCAAAGAGATTGAGAATCGAATGCCTTGAGGGATTTTTGACAGTTCAACCAACGTCTTGTGGCATTGATTATGGTTTAGAATGTTTTGTACCCGCGACTCGCCGAGAAATGGCAGCCCAGTAGCGGCAGACGAAATTGGAGGAGAACTTGAGACCGGGACTGAGGTGGGGGGAAGCAAGAAAGCGATTCGCCTGCGCTTCGATGGGTTGGTATAAATGAAACTGCGGCGGAAATTTCTCGGATCCGGGTGGTGGTTGGAAAATCAAAGAAGGCCCAATTGGGCCATTACCGCAGTTCACAGCCCAGCAACGGGTCTCTGCATAGCAGGTCATGGGTCTGGTTCCGAGTTAAATGGGGTATTGGCAGTGCGCAAAAAAGGTCAGATGAAAGACTGTGAATGGTTTTAAATGTGCTGGGTGAGCAGAGGACTCGAAATGGAGATAGCACTAATGGAGCTTTGAGCACAGCTTGAGGGCCATTTCGTTAAAGAACGGATAATACAGTTAAGTTGAAGGGGAAATACTCATAGACGGATGGGTTGAAGGCATTTAGTGACCTCAATAGGTCATTTTCTCCACTTAGAAGGGTCGGTATAACAGACGTCGAATGCTGGGTCTCGACAACTTGCCGCGCTACGGATGGCCGAAAGATCACACAAGGATAATGTGAAGGAAGTGAGAGATTTCCGGCGTGCACGCTACCGCTAGTGGAAGTGGATATATGTTACTTCCCCAGGTTTCTTGAAGAATTGATTGGGTGTGAGAGCTGGAACAACATCAGATATATGCGACCAGCAGGGTATCGATCATACATACTTACCAGTTGCAAGGTGTTCAATGACGAAAGGACGGAGTTCCAAAGTTCATTTACACTGCGACCTTTGCCCCGGTGTTAAAAACCATCTTGGATTGTGGGACCAGGGGATGAGATCGCGTCTGGATCGCATCCCTCCGCCCCGCCCGCGATGTTCCTATTCTCGCTATAGATTTGGGGTAGGATACATCCAACTTGATCCACTCTTTCCACCTAGAAGCGATCATATCGAAGAAGGAAAGAAAGTCCGGATGAAGTCGGGATGAAAGGATCGGATGCCCAAAAGGGAAGAACATCGCCACACAGCGGCACTCGGATCGGACGGCCCGCATCCTTGTGAGAGCTTCAACGGAGGACAAGCGAGGACACTACGAGAACCAGGTATTCGATAAGATGGAATCACGCTTGACTCTAATTTGTGCTCAGCGCTCACCTCTGCCGACTTTACATTTTTGACGCGTTTTTGTCAAAAGAAAGCTGTTCAATAACTTGTGTAGCTTTTGAAATCCTGGTACAGATTGGGTTCGCCCGATATCGTATATTTACAGCATTGTGCACCAGAAACTTGAGATTTCTGGCCATACATCCCGACGGTATGGGTACAGGGAGCGCTCTTTGCGGCTCTGTTCTCGGAGCGGGTAGGTCCAACACATAGACAGTTCGGGAGGTTATTTAGCTTCATCGGAGATTGTAGAAAGAGCATGGAACAATCACACAGAGAGAACTCTTCGATTTTATTCCAGTCATGTAAGTGTGTCATTCCATTCCTCCCCGCCGATTCAAAAATGTGACAAGTGTAGAAGTCGAAGTGAATAATATAAGTGCACGCTGCCGTGGGCGCGTAATGTTCGTCTCGTCTGCCCTCTCTCCCCAAAACCCATGCGAATGTCGATGTGTTATTACATTGAATTGCGAAATAATCTGAGGAAAGTCTGAGTGGCGGTTCGAAGAAGAGAGTACGGCGAGAGACTCACGATGATGTGCGTGTAAACGAAAATGTACAAGTTCAGGCAATGATACAACTGCCGCTGGAGCCCGAGCTGCTGTCCTCGTTGAGAGGCGGGAGGTCGGTGTCTTCTCTGCAGACAACGCAGCTGCCGCTGGAGCCTGAGCTGCTGTCGTCGTTCACCGGCGGCAGGATGATCTCCTCGGCCTTGGTCGGGACGGTGCAGATGGTGAAAGCGTCCATTTAGAAGCGGGAGGATGAACAGAGAGAAGCTTGGTTTGCGGGCAAGTGAGGTGGGCAGCGAGCTTGGGATGAGAGAAGAATTTTTTGCGACCTTTATACACTGGAGCCGTCGTACGGGTTATCTAGATCAGGACGTGCGCACCCATGCGGTTGAAGAACAATAACCAGGTTAGGGACCGGTAACTTGAAAGATTGTGTCGACAATAAGCCCAACGATCGGGGTGCATATGGCAGCAGCGACCCACAAAAGACTCTAATCAGATGCCATGGACATCAGATCCACGAGGACGCCACCAGTAGAGGACGATCGAGCATGTATGTAGCTCAGAAATGCAAGGACAGTGCACAAGACTAAGTATAAGTTGGTACAAAATTCCGACCTTAGCGAGAGTTGAGCAATAGTATCGCAGAGTGTCGTCCACACACATTATATCGCAGTAGGTCATGCACGTTTTTTCGCAGCCAGGACAAACGTCATCCCACGGAGGTAAACAAGAGGCAGAAAACAATTGGGATTTTTGATGGCAACTTTGTAACGCCGATCATCTGCTCGCCCACAGATCGACTTTGCCAGACTCTGCCGCGGATTCGCACGAATTCCTTGCAAATTCCCACAAGAGATCGCAGAAATAGACGTGAAACAAAATCAATCGAAGATCTACTGGATGCTGAAGAGATGACTTGAAAAAAATCGGGTTGGGCTCCGGTTTGGGCTTGAAGGACCTGGCCTAAGAGCGATCAGGGCGTCGAGGAGATTGGGGAGCGGTATGTGATCAAGCTCAGAGGCACGGAGCTCGGAGAACAATATTAGCGGCGAACGCGAGGCGGGACATGAGCGTAGGAGACAAGATGGACAAGCTGGATGACGGCACATGACCCATCACCGGCAACCCGGCCCGCTTTCCGATATCCTGCTTTGACCGCCAACGCGAAAATTAGCCAACACGTAGAGCTTGAAGGGAGATGTGGGCATAGACTGAACTCTCTCAGCGTTCCAGGATACTCGTGAACTTGGCCAGGAAAGAAAAAGTACAGAGGTCGTTGCACAAATTCTGGGGAACTTTGTGCCGTAAGCCAAAATCGTTCGGGACTTACAATGACGCTGTGCTCTGAACCTTATTTTCCTTTCGTTGTTGAGTGCGGATCGTTTGGCTTTGAAAGTTCCGTCTCTTCAGGAGCAGATCAAATTTCAACCTGCAGGCAACTGTGAACTCAGCTTGAGCGCAGGTACACCACTGCTTCCATACCCACATCGCCAGAATCTACCCCCTGAGAATAAACCCAATTATTACCTCCCTACCTACCTCCAACTCTTTACTTTGAGACCGAACAATCTTTGCATTCGATCGGATTCGGCGAATAAAACTCGTGGCCCGAACGGAACATGAGAAATGACAGTGAAGGTTCCGCGGCTCTTTTGTTTCCCAAGGCACGACTCTCACCGATCGACGAGACCGTTTGTTTCCCGGCGACTAGATAATGATCCTGAAACCGAACAACAGGCGATATTTACAGATCTAAATTTAGCCCCACTTCTCGGCGAGCCATTCTGTGATTCGTAGATACATCGTCGGAATCTCGCGCCGTAGACCTCAACTATCTTCAATTGTGTTACCACGCCGCTTTCCGTAAGCTTGATTTCTTTATTGTCCAGTTCATTGATGGTCTGGAGGCAGGTGTCGTCTGTTCAACAGTAGCTCATCAGTTCAACAATTTCTTCCTCAGTAGTACCCGACTATGATTGCAGTCCTCCAAAGCATACCTCGTCTACTTTATTTGCTTATATCGGGAAGGAGGAACAGATTCATGGTTACTCATAAATCTGTGGTGCAGACGGAACAATTCACACAATGATGAGACCTCCCCGCCTCTGTTGTTTTCTTGAGGCACACTGCACATCAATATATAATGGTTTTTGGCTAGCATCATGGTTTCAAACCTAAATCACTATTTTTGGGCGTCTTCCATCCATCCACCATCATGATCTCCAATGCCCCGTCTAAAAATGAAGCCGCTAGGGAAGACTGTCGGTGAATTGAACACCGTACAGTGAACTCACGGCCCAACTACATTGGCATCGCAGAGTTGCGACCATTGAACGTGAAAACACATCGTATCGAGCATATTACTGCCCCTATGAAGATTATTGCATCGAGTTATGCATTATCTGCGATTGTAACTTCAAGTTACATATATCAGGATACTCTGCAGAATGCAACGTCCCTCTACCTCTTCTCAGAGCCCAAGAGGATGTGCTCGGGGTTCTCGGATGAAGCGTCGGGACGTATCGGATAGTGAGCACGATGTCTTACACTTCTCCTATGTATGGCATACTAGTGAGGAAGGAGCTGATGCGGAACATGGGATCGGAAGCCCGCCGCGAATAAGTCAGGGTCACTACATACGGTCGCTCTGTGGCCCGAAGCCGCGGAATCATTTTGTCGCCACACTCTCATGTCGCACGGACGTCGCGCAATACAAGCATGGCCGTGGAGCTTACCACCACCATACAACCGTACGGGCTGTTAGTCTGTAGTTTACCGCGCTCCTGTGAATTGGAACCCCCGGTTATTACATAAACGTCGGAGTTTGAATTTGTTCCCACGGGCTTTTGGCACTCAGCGCCACGACATCCCGCTTCTTTGTGCGTCTTCCTCAAAGTCTCTCTCCGCTATCGATGAGCACAACATACCGACGCACCGCAATCAGTCCATCCCGAATCCTCCAAACGATCATTGGACGGTAGCATCACCAAAGATTCAAGACCGTTTCAAGACAGGCTGCAGCAACCTGCCTCGCCGTTATAATAATACAGGTTCTTCTCAGGGACAATCCAGTGAACAGCCCGGAGGGACTATGCTGTGATGCCCTCAGAGTCTGTATCATCAGTATCACTGCGCCCCCGGACCCGGTTTATACTTAGTATGCAGGCATCGCAATCCTCCCAGCATGGAGATTCTAAGCCGCGATCTCGACATCACGCACTTCCCGCTCTCCAATGAAACCATTTCAGCTACTGGAAGGCACAGGGTGTGGGTGATCAACGAGCTTTCATTCCTCAGCTGCACCAGCTCCATTTCCGAACCGGGAAAACGGTGAGTTGCCTGTCACTGTATTTTTTTTTATCCTCCTTCCTACTTTTCCCTTGTTACCTACTCGTAGCTTCGACGTTACTCTTCCAGCTGAGCGCCCAGTCCGTCCAATCCAGCGGCCTGGCCATCCGGGCCTGTGTTTTCCAACGCATTTTTGCGGCTCGGCGATGGATAGAAAGTCCCGGAACGTTGTCAGTATATCACTTCATCCTGTTTACTCCAAATGTCTGACGAAACGTCAGCGCGAAGATCTGATATTATTTCATCAGTCAGACGTTGAAATGGGGACGACCAAGTACGACCTGCAGATGTTCATACACTCTCCGTTCATCCTCGGTTTCGTGCACAGTCAGTATCGTTGTTACGATGCAAATACTAACGTTCGAGCGCCGCTCGGATATGGCAAACATTCACAAATGCATGAAGCTTCTGCTTCAGTCTGAGCACCGACATGTTTATCTCCCTCGTTGCTATCTGCCTGTTCATGGTTGACCGCTCCCCAATGTAATTTCCTGTTATCGCGAGGTTGAACGTTGAACAGTCACTCATTTGTTTGCAGGGATATTCTCGCAAAGCTCACTCATCTGGCGGTCAGTTAGAGCTGTCAATCCCTTCCTTGGAATATGAAGATGTTGGAGTACACCGTATGTTACTGTAGATTCATTATTCTACTGCATTATCAGTATTTGCTTCTGTAGTACAGTTTGAATCGTCACCGTTCCCATTTTACTGATTCACCGGGTGGAACTATTATGTCCGATACGAGATGGTACATCCTGGCTCGAAGCTCGGGAGCAAGACGTCAAGTTTGGGTCTGATCATGCTGTAAAATCCAGGTTCCGACGTTCCGTAGAGTTAGATTGTGAAAGGACGCAATCGGCGACAATTCCACGACCCGAGTCTCAACATTTCTGGCGGGGAACGTTTGCAGTCCCTCTCATACCAGCTTGACGCGTGAAATGTACCGAATTATGGTGTGGCGAGGCGAGAAACACGTCGATGCCTGGATGTAACGCGTGTGACGGGACGCGAAACTTGTCACCTTTACGTAATAAGGTCGGGTACCGATCGAGCCCCTCTGGTAATCGACAGACTACAACATCGCGAGCTTGCGAGCTAGCAGTTGTAGCGTCTGTTTATAAGAGACTAACGGGCTGTACCGGGTAGCGCGCAGGATGTCTTACCCAGTTTTCCCAAGAACTTTCGGCCGAGCTTAGCAGTTATTCCGATAGTCTCTCTAAGACAGACGCTGTAGTATCAACACTTGCTCGTGCCTCGCCTGATATACAGTCTGTTAGTTACCGCGCCTTGATTACCGGCGTCCCATCTTATTAGGTAACGATCAGCAATGCACGACCAAACAAACCACTAATTCTACGCGTTTTGGCCGCCATTCAATACAAATCGTAGCCATAAATAATTGTAGAGGAGCTTGAAAAGATATATGATCTCTCCGCTTTTTTCCCGCTTCTTTGTTACATCTCCAGGACATGCTTGCCTAATTGGGATGCAGAACCCCTGAGTTTCTTTAAAGTCCTGGTTCTCGATTTGAATTGCTGGGAGAAACTCGTTTCAAGTTGAGGCGACTAACAGGAATCAGTCCACACTCGTTCAAAAAGGTGGAGAATTATTTACCGCTCTCAACGCGTCAAGTCGCGTCTAGTCGCGTCAAGGACACCTGGCACGTGCCTTCCCGAAAGGGATGCTTATATAATAACGCAGGACGCCTCATATGGTGGCGCGGTAACTAATAGACTATTATTCCGAGTCGGAACACAGTGTTGGATTCCGGAAGCCGAGCAGGCTGCTGCAGTAGTACCAGGTGATTTCAACTTGATTTCAACCTCAACATTATTTCAATGTTCACGGCATTGTGCCGCAATAGCGTCGAACGAGGAGCACTTGCACTACAGCCTGGTGTTGCCAATATTCAAACTACAACAGGCAAGTTCAATTACACCGTCAATGCGAGTCGATGCTCCTGTGTTTTAGGATACAAAATCTCGTTTAATAACAGCCTGGCATTAGGCTTCGGCCGCCGGCTTGCGGACTTGATTATGCATTCCTGCCCACAGGTCTCGGAAATTACTGAAACTGGTCATAGTCAACATCTAACCACACAGTGCAGATGTGTGCATGTCGTCCCAGACCGAAAAATACCACTCCCACAGGCTATTCTCCTCAGTTTTCAGTATGAACCAAAGACTGATCCCTTCTACCAAGCTTTGTCGCGAGAGGTATGTGTATTGAAAGAAGTACATATATTATCACAACGACCGGGCCGTAGTCGACTGTAGCGTACATAAGACGCGATGTACGTAGGTACAGTGCCTGCTTGTTCCTTATAGGGAGTCGGACCTCTGCAGAATAACACCTCCTCCTCCTCCTCCTCCTCCTCCATAACGATGCTTTTTCCCGTTACATAAAGGCGAAACTTGCATTGGCACCAGGATTACAAGCGGTGAAGCGGCGGATGATTGAAGCTTGACGAGACGCGTAGATGGATTTCGGGCTTCTGCCGAGACAGTTTAACCTGAAGCTCGGCATCTCCAGGTGGACGTCGGCCATTACTTGATCGATATCGGGGAGACGGGGTCGAAGAGAAAGGGAATCCGCTGAACGGAATATGGTTGGTTAGCTTTCATATCAATAAAGATACTGCTGACCCGTTCACAGAGTCAGAAGCTTGGTGATGGAGGCAAAAAAGGGAAAATGCGTACACATGTAAGTGGTGGTCCCTTGATTCCGCCGAAGGATTTCGTACATGCGGGCCCAGCTAGGTTTCAGTCTGGAGGCAAGCCTCATTCGAAGCGCTTACGAAAAGAGGCGGCAGAGACAACTACAATGTAAGCGTTGCACTTTTCATGTTCAAATTCGACAAGCCGCGATGCCATCGGTTTGCTTGTTCGAACTGAGTTACTCCTGCGAACTCCTGATTCCGAGGCTCCCCGATGAGTCATGCATTGCACGCTATCTAATGCACCGACCTTGTTCGTTTCCATATACTAGAAAATATAAATCGCGGGATTCATGCGTGTTCGGGTTTAATCATCATTCGGCAACATGTTTCAGGCGTCGAGGCAAGAATCAATTCACAAGCTTTAAGATGCAACGTTTCTTGGGATGGACCTTCCTGGATTTTGTCTGAGCGATCAGAGCATTATTTTCCCCCGCAGCTTCCAGATCTGTCGGCCTTCCTGTATGTAGGCCAAACCTTTTCTCTGAAAATGTGCATGGTTGGATTCGAGGGACGGCTTTCGTTGAGAAAATGAGAAAAACTGCGGGTTTAGCGTCATGCATTCGAAATAAACACAGTGCTAGTCATTCAGTACAATAGGTACGCTCACCTTTGAAGGGTTAAACCCATGATACCTTTTGGACGCCTTTGAACTGCCGCTAAAAACACTTCCTTATCACTTGGCGCGCTCGTCGTATAATACTCGCTGTGCTACTCTAGCATGTAGCCATGAAGCGGCGGACGGACCGCGTCCGCATCGACCTACAAACATTACTTGGTCAGAAAAAAAGAAAGAAGGGGTGAATATGACCTACCATGCCACTGGATATTTTGTGTAAACCCCGAATGCTGATTTTTTGCCCGTCAGCAGCGAGCGCTCGTAACTTATCGAGGCCGCGCTGGATCTCCGCCATGTCGGGAGGCTCCTGAAAGTCATGAAATTCCGGACTCGGCGCAACGACGATCTCGCACGACTCAAGAGGTAACCACCCTTAGAATTTGCCACACAGGGTCGGAAAATCATTTTTTTTCTGACCCTTCTAAACATGTTTTCAGAGTGCTTTGGCCAAAGTCCGAAAACTGAAATAAGGTCATCCAAAGGGTACCTACCCTCGGAGGCTGTGTCCCGGGTTCTTCCGGTGGTTACCTCTTGGCACGACTCGAGTCGTGCAAGATCAGGCGTATCCGTCTCGAGCCGTAGCGTGACATCGTCGTCCCCGTTTGCGCGCCCACCGCATCTTGCCGCAAGCATGTCCGCTAGATCGGCATACGGGAGTTCGACCGCCGTTGTGCACGGGTTGAGTACGAGGGAGCGGAGATTGGGTAGAAAGCCAGGCTCGTGCACGAGGGCGGTGCAAAGCGCGGTGACAGAACCTTCGGACCAGGGTGCGTCTCGGATGCAGACCGCGCGCAGCGTCGTCGCGGCGTGTAAGCATTCACGCACCAAGGGCAGCTCAGGCCTGTGCAGTGTGAGCCTGTGCAGCGGAGACGCGGAGCGCATGAGAAAATGCGTGACGGGCACTATGTCGGAGAAATCCAGATGATGAAGCTCGAGATGATTCAGCACTGGGAGGGTGAGGCAGCGAAGGATCTCATAGCTTTCTGGGCTGTGCTGGAGTTTGAGCGTGTGGAGACGGGGGAGGTGGATGGGGAGTGGATGTGTGAGAGGATGGGCCGCGTCGACAGAGAGCGTCTCGAGATTCATGGTGAGTTGGAGGATACGGAGACACTCGTCTATACCCTGTCCGACGAGTGTTAGGTGAGTTAATTGTGTCCACGGAAGGGAAACTGAATCAACGATGTGACCACTGAGACGAAGTCGGCGGAGCTGAGGCGCGTCGGCGAATACGGTTATGGTGCCATCTAAATCTTCATCGTCTACGCCCGAGGCGAGGTTCAATGTCTTGAGAAGTGGAAGCCGCCCACGGACGAGCTCGCCAGCAGGGAACGCAGCTGGTGTCGATACTACGCAAGCTAAAGTCTCCCACTGCGGAGAATAGGGTGCCACGGCAGCGACTAAATCATTTGTGATGGACCCCCGGAGCATATTGATGGCAAGTGGGTGGCTACCAGCACGCGGGAGCCAACATTTCAGGAGGTTTTCCGTCGCCCAAAGATAGTCCGGGATTGTGAATATCTTTATCCGTTGATAAGGCGTGCACCAGTGCACGCATGA